>MU865990.1:0-61425 GCA_033296975.1 Podospora aff. communis PSN243 | reverse complement strand
CCCCCCCCACCTACACTGAGCCAAGGCAGACACGAGATGCAGGAAACAAAACGGAGCGAGGGCCAGCCGGCCGGGTTTTGTTGTTGTCTTGAACGCGGTGTCCGTTCGTTGGAAGTGGTCAACCATGGAGACTTCCAACTCAACTCCTCCAACAAACAGCGAAAGCCGGGCGCTGCAGGAAGCCGGTCCCTCACAGAATTCACCAAGACCAGTATCCCCTAAGCACCAAAACATCAACACAAGTGGTGCGGAAGGGGAGGAGCGCCCCTCCGACGGAGACCCCGCCAGTGCTACGGTTTCACCAAGCTCTTCGATTGCAACTCATGAGTTAGATAATGCTACCGGGCCATCTCTGGTCATCGAAGCAACAGTCCTGGCGAACAACAATGAGCAGACCCCAGGGTATGCCGCAGGACAGCCAGTGCAGCCCCAGGCTCCAAACTACCATCCCCGAGGGCCACCTCTTGCACCTTCGCCCACAACCCATCAACAAACTCAAGGTGCACACACAGCAACTTCACTAGGGCCCCCGCCTATTACCGAGGTCAAGCCCTTCGGGAGCTGGCGTCCAGGATATCTGCGCAAACGAAGCCTGTTTGCGTTCTTCTGCTCTTTCCTGGCTCTCGCTGCGGCTGTCGAGGCCGTCTACCTCATTTCAGAGAGCAGAAATGGGCTGGAAGAGGCGAACGAGGCCCTCTCGTGGCTTTGGACATTCTCTCCCACCATCGGTACGTGTGGCCTTTTCCACTGAGAAGTTGCACCTGTTGATTTCTAACTTCGTGTAGCAATGACTCTTCTTGCATCTCTTTGGACCAGAGTTGGCTACCAAGCCAAGCGATACATCCCCTGGATCAGGTTGGCTCGTTGGAGAGCTGACTCCAATACGGCTGCTGACAAGTTACGACGGAAGGCATCACGAACCATCCTGATCGACTATCCTAACCTATCACCCCTGAAGGCGATACGGAAGGCTGTGGCCTTTGGCGATCATCTAGTCACGGCCGCAATCGTGGTGTCATTTGTAATTTATGTCCAAATCACCATTTCCACCGGGTTGATCAACTCTGAGCCACGCCAGTTCAACGAGGCGATATCAATCTTGGTGGAGGACCGCTTCACCGCAGCAGGCCGTGACGATGGCCGCGCAAGCCTGCCCATGGTTGCCATCAACGGTATGGCGACCCTCAACATGACGATACCCAACGGACATACGCCTAGGCACGTATTCCAATGGTTCTCCTCTCACCCAGATAGTCCCAGCGCAAGCTTGTCAGGCATCCAAGCGTCGGTCGACATAGCGTCGTTGGACGTCAAATGCGAGGTCCCGACTCTTGCCGACCCTGTCAATGAGTTCGCACCAGACACACTGTTCTTGCAGTTTACCAGCAGCTTTTGCACGTCTCGCCGTCTCATTGTCGAGATCCAAGCCCAAAACTCGATACCGATACCAGAGGGAAGAAGCTACTTCTGGGTCTACGACGACCGGGCTGCTTGTGTGGACAACCGAAAGGGCATTGTTCTGGCGGCTGTGGTTGCGGCTGACCGAAAGGGTGAAAACCTCACATATGTGTCATCCTCACAGGTGATGTGCAGCGTTGGGCTTGCGTTTGGGAACGCCACCGTAAACATCGCAAATGGACATGCCGAGGTCTCAGCAGTTGTGCTCGGCGAGACAGACGCAGAGGTCGATATATTGTCAGAATTGCAGAACCACAGACTGGACAATGTACGAGAAGGTTCTGACCTTCAGGCAAACACTGGAGCAGATTACACAACCGAGCTCCAGCTTAGCCCCTTTCGCGTGGGTGCAAGTCTTATTCCAGGAGGTCCCCCAGAAGTACAATCTCTTCTTGAGCACCAAAAGCTTGAAGAGGTCATCACAACGTGGATTCAGCACTTTGGCGCAATCCTGCTTCACTACAACCACCGGACTCCCGATCAGCGGGTTGCGGCCGGGCAAGGATGGGTGATAAGGGACCGTCTGATGGTGAACAAGAATGTTGCACATGGAATGGCTGGTGGGTTTGTTCTCATGGCCATTATGGCTGCGTGGATGATTTTCTGCGCTCCTCCCGCCGGTGGGTTTGTGCCTCGGGATCCCGACACCATCTCCGGGTGCGCCGTTCTCTTGTCAAAGAGCACGGACCTTCTCACAACTCTTCGGGGAACTGGAAACAGAACGCTCGAAGAGATTACCGACCAGCTGCCTGGATCGTATCGGACTGTGATTCAATCCTCACCAGATAACGCACTCTCGCCCTCGTTCTTCCTACGGAAGGATGGCCTCGTGTCCGCTCAAGTCATACCGGGCCCACGGCAAACAAATGGTGCTGGGAGAGGCGAGTTCCGTTGGTCCCCCTTCGGACTGCGGCTTCCTGTTCGATGCATCGGCGTCGTGGCCATGCTTGGAATAGGGGCTACAGCTGGGGGGCTTCTCGTCCGTTCCAACCGCGACAACGGCTTCTTCAACACTGGCGACAACCCAAACACCCAGTACCTCTGGACGATATTACCCACCTTGGTCATGGAACTCCTGACAATATACGTCAAGGGATGTGATTTCAGCATCCGCGCCCTGGCCCCCTTTACAGCCCTTCAGTCTCGCAGCGACACGTTCGAACGAGCCCTGTCAACATCTTATACTAACGAGCTTGGCCCTGTGACCATCGTCAGGGCCTGGAGACGAGGCAACGTGCACGTGGTGATTTCAAAAGTTATGACCATCCTATGCAGACTTCTCCCCATCATCACAAACGCGCTCTTTAGCATGGAGAATCTCGAGGTCAAACAAGCTGTACAGCTCCAGCAGCAGACGTGGTTCGGGTCAGGAGATTACGCTACCTACTCATGGCAAGCACCCGCCTATGTTGCTGATATGCTGCTGCGGAACGATGCCAGCTCGACCTTTCCCCCATGGTCGTACGAAGACTGGGCTTTCCACGTCCAGACTCCGATCGGAGACGCCGTCGCGCGAGCGGACCCCACGAACCTGTCTGTCAAAGCTCGCCTGGCCGCCGTTTCTGTCGACTTGGCTTGCAGCTTGGACGTAACACCGGGTCCAATTTCCGCAGAAAATGGTATCCCCATGGAGGTCGGAGGCCGAAATGTGACGTGTTTCGGCGGCTTCAGCTGTCGGAAGCACCGCTACTTCGCCGGGTCCGCCGGCGGCCACTACCTGTCCCCCGTATGCTCCACCGACCTCCCCCCAACAACCTACATCTGGGGCCGCTGCACAGGCAATACAATCGACTTCATCGCCCAGGCCGTCTGCAACGAAATCGCCGTCGAGCAGGACTTTGACGCCACCCTCTCCGGGCCAAACATGTCCCTGGACACATCCATCAACCCCCCAACTCCCCTTCCAGACACCCTCCGACCCCACCCCTTCCACGGCAACATCACCGACATCTACACCGGTCTCTTCCCCGGCGACGACAACCTTCTTGCCTCACCCCCTGGCGCCTACCTCGACCGCTTCTTCCGCTCCCTCGTCACCCGCAAACTCGCCATGCCCCTCTCCCACCTCGACTCCCCCACCACCGTCGCCCTCGTCACCGCCGCCATCAAAAAGCAACACGCCCTCATCCGCGCGCAGACCCTCAACTTTGACGGCCACTCCAAAATGGCCGTCACCCCCGCCATCCGCCTCCCCTTTTCAAGCAACGGAACCAAACCCCAATACCCCCCCTTTACCACTCCCCAACCCTCACCGCAACCCGCTACCCTCCATCACGCGCCTAACCGTTTGGTACAGTCGCCCACGGCTACGTACATCACGCTGGTTGTGCTTGCGGCGGTGCTGCTACTCAATATCATATCTATTGTTTTGACGAAAGAAATACAGATGCCCAAATCACCCGGGGGCATCGCGGCCGTGGCGAGTCTTCTTGCGGACTCGACCATCTTTAAGCATCTCCCGTCTGAAGGGGTGGAGTGGATGGGCGATGCGGAGCTGGCGGAGTATTTCCGGGGAAGGGGCGTGATGTTTAAGATGGATTGGTTTAGGGAGGGATATACGATTGGGGTGGTGGAGGGTCAGCAGGTTCAGCTGGGGGAGGTGGTTGTGGGTGGGGAGGGGGATGAGGAGGGCTTGGTTGGGGGGGCGGCGGGGATTGGGAATGGGGGGTGAGGGTTGGGTTGAGGTTGGGATAAGGTTGGGAGGATGGGTGGGTTTGGGTTGTTTGTTTGGGTGGGCTTGTTTGGTTAAGGGGTAATGGATCAAGGGGGTATAAGTGTCATGCCTGGGGTGGATAGTTTGCGTGGAACCTACGTGGAAGTTCAAACACTGCGGTCGCGAGTTTTGAGCCCTTGCAAGGTACGCCTGGGCTGTTCTGGATTTGATATTATAGACTGAAAATCACTGCATTTTTGGCACCGACGGAGCAGTGATCTTAATGGTATGGGATTTGCGATGTATCTTTGATACTGAAGAGGAAAAACAGTTAAAACCTCCACTGCCGGCACGACGGAGGAGCGTGGTTGGTGGTGCTGCAGGAACGGCGGTATAGAATCTGCGATGTAAGTTTGATACCAGTGCCTGTGATGTGAACTCAACAACCACAACCTGGAAAATCACTGCATTTTTGGCGCCGACGGAAGGGGACGAGGTTACGGTGCGTTGAGAGGTTGGGCAGGGGCCTTCACTGCCGGGATAGATTCTACGGTGTATGTTTGATACGGGAACTCACTGCATTTTAGCGCCTTAGTCGAGGGTGGCGACAGAGCTCAGCCGCAAATACGGATTGTTGAAGCCGATACAGGGCACTCTGGAGTCGTTGTAGGAGGTACGCAGTGAACCTTTCGAGCTACCCCGCAACCATGACGACAGCGGGGCACCCCCCCGGGCACCACCACCACCACCATCCATCCCCAACACGAGCTGGGTTCTCCCCAACACAACAAACACCAAAAGGAATCCATCGCAGACGTGCACAGCAGTCACAATGGACCCTCCACAGCCCGCCGCCTCGGCGACAACAAGCTTCCCGACACTCGAAGTCCTCGACCGCTCTGCGCCGCATCACTTCCTCTACCCCGCCAAGCGCATCAACGTCGGCACCGATGTCGACCACTTCCTTACTTCCAAAGCCTACCGCGACATCGGCATTTTCGTCCTTCAGCTGAATCGTTCCCTCGTCCCACGAAAGCACGGGTCGAGACTAGAGACCTTTCCACTCACCGCGCCGCGCACAGATCTAGAACCGGTATTGAGGCTCCAGGAGCTGCTCAGGAAAACAGAAGCCATCATCGACGATGCGCCGCTGGACCAAGGCCCGAGACGGTTTGGCAACATGGGTTTCCGGACGTTCCACACGTTGCTAGAACAGAGGGCGGATGACCTGCTGCAAGAGTTTTTGCCTGAGGGGACGCTAGATGGATTCAGCCAGGGTGGCCAACAAGAGGAGGACAAGCCAGCCGCGGGGCCAATGGATGAGATCAAGGCATACTTTCTCGGCGGCTTTGGCAGCCCAGAGCGGCTAGACTACGGCACAGGACACGAGCTGAGCTTCCTTGCGTTTCTGGGATGTCTCTGGAAGCTCGGCTACTTCCCAGCACAACCAGAAGGCGAAACACCCGGTGCCATCGAGCGCAGCATAGTGTTGGGTGTGCTAGAGCCGTAAGCAACCAAACCCAACTATTTAGCTTCCGCTAACACACTCAGTTACCTCAAAGTCATCCGCCGGCTCATCCTCCATTACAACCTCGAACCCGCCGGCTCCCACGGCGTGTGGGGCCTCGACGACCACTCCTTCCTCCCATACATCTTCGGCTCCGCGCAGCTCTCCCGCCCGCTAACCTCCGAATCCGAACCCACACCCCTCGAAGGCTCCTCCCCCGGCGCGCCGCGCCCCTCTGAAGGCGCCTCAGTCACGCATGCCGAAATTCACCGCACCTCGTGGATGTACTTCTCCGCCGTGGCCTTCATCAACGACGTCAAGAAGGGCCCCTTTTGGGAACACAGCCCCATTCTGTTCGACGTCTCCGGCATCCGCGACGGGTGGGGCAAGATCAACAAAGGCATGATCAAGATGTTCAACGCCGAGGTGCTCTCCAAGTTTCCTGTGGTGCAGCACTTTCCCTTTGGCTCTCTTTTCTCGTGGGATGTGGATCCTACTGCGCAGGCGCCGTTGAGGTCGGTGCATATGGCTAGTCAACCGGCGCCCAGTGCACCAGGAGGTCCAACAGGCGTGGGGACGGCTGCGCCGTGGGCGAATGCGACGAGGATGCCGGGTCCTGCGGGCCAGCAAGCGGGTGTTCCGTATTCGAAGGCACCTTGGGGGGGTGCGCCACCTCCGCCAAGAGGCGGAGCTCCAGATACGGGGCTGCTGCCGCCGATGGTGTATCCCCGGGGTGTTCCAGGGACGGCGAGCAACCAGCATTCGGTTACCAAGGCGCCTTGGGCGAAGTGACGAGCTGAAGTGAGCGAGTTGAAAGACCAGACCTATTAGAGCGTGAGACGTGGATGTTTACGATAGCGATACCCAATAAATGCATAAACTGATCTTCCATGAGGTGCGCTGATCCAGACATGGTATACGGCGTTCCCAAAGCCAAATGACAAACACACTATTTACATCAACATCACCAAAATGTATCCAAAACGCCTCGATGCATCCAAAACCCTCATCAACTCTGTGGCCCCCTCAAAACCGCATCCAACTTGCCCGCATCACGAAAACCCCCCGGCCTCAACTCCGACCCCCTCTCCGGCCCTTCCTCATCAACATCCCCCTCCACCCTCCCTGCCTCCCCCGTCCCATTCACCTTCACCCCTTCAGGCTCATCCCCCTCTTCCCATGTCGCATAACTAGGCGGAACATCCTCCTCTCGTGTTCCCCAAGCCCCCTCCTCTTCGCCCACTACAAACTCCAACACTCCCCCCTTGATAAAAAACTCATGGCTGATCCAATTCAACTCATACGGCCGACCATTCAGCGTGGCGCTCTGGATGTAAATAGCTTTCCTCTCGGGATCGAAATTCTTGGTGCGGATAACCGCCCACTTCCCCGAAAGCTTTGCCCGGATCCTAACCTCTGGGAAGAACGGCGATGAAAGCAAGTACACGTCCTGCCCTGCGACGGGGAAGAAGCCCATCATGGCAAAGGCGGAAAACGCGCCCATGGCGCAGTCGTCGTTACCGGGGATGCCGTTCACCGAGGCGTTGAAGAGCGAGGGGATGTACTGGTGCGTCCAGTAGGAGCTCAGGGCCGGGCGACCGGCATAGTGGAACTGGTAGACGGGGAGAAACCCCTGCTCGTTGCCCATGTAGGAGATGCCCGAGGTGTGAAAAAAGGTGAGACGCTCGACGAAGCGATCGCGGCCGCCCATGAGGGTGATTAGGGCGCGCATGTCCTGCGGGACGAAGAAGGAGTAGAGCCAGGGGGAGCCTTCGTACGTGTCGAAGCCGGTATCGTAGTAGCAGCTGTGGGTGTCGTGGATGGGGCTGCAGGTGCGCGTGTTTTGGTAGATGAAGGTGCCGTTGTAGAGGCGGGGCTGCATGAAGCCGGTGAAGTTGGTCTGCATGACTTCGTTGCGGTGATCGCGGTAGATGTCGCGCTGGTCGGGATTCCAGTAGTTGACCCAGTTGCCGCCGCGGAGGAAGTACTTGGAGGCGTCGTCGGTGTGGCCGAGGCCCTCGGCGATGAAGGAGATGCAAAAGTCATCGTAGGCGTATTCGACGCCGCGGCTGATGGTTCGGCTGTGAGGGCCAGTGCCGTTGACGTCGTTGTCGTTCCAGGGGATGTAGCCGAGGTTGTGCCAGCTGACGAGATTCCCTCGTCCTTCAACACCCCAGGCTGCTGGTTCTACCTCTGCGTCCGACACGACAGCTTCGTAAGCGGTCTTCCAGTCGATTCCCTCGGTCAGATTCTTGATGAATGCGTCGGCTATGACGATATCGGCGTTGGAACCGCCCTGCGTGTATCCTTTGGAGAAACTCATTCGGCAATCAGGGAGCTTTCCTTCGTGTCGGTAAATGTCAAGCAAAGCTCGCACCATCTCGGTCTGTGCCCCCGGGTCGATGATAGTCAAAAGGGGATGTTGAGCCCTGAAGGAATCCCAGATGCAGTAAAACCTGCATTCAGTTAGCATCTCACCAAGAAATTCCAAAATTCACTTACGAGTCAAAATACGGCTCTGAAGAGTTCCAGAGCTGGTTCTCTCCAGTATAATTCTGCGGTGACAGCAGAGTCCGATACAGCCCCGACCAAAACGTCGTTTGCAACTCCTCACTAACACCGGTGGCATCAACCTCTATCGCGCCGAGTTTCTCTTTCCAGGCTTCCCGAGCCTCCTTCTCTACCCTCAGGAACGAGAAATCTGGTATCTCCTTCTCTGCGTTTGCACACGCCTTATCCGTCGAAATAAACGAGATACCGACCCGCGCCGTGATGGTGTGGTCCTCTGATTTGTGGAACTGAATCCAAGTGCCTGCGGAGCCCTGCTGGTATCTGATGCTGCTGTGCTTGGGGGTCTCGGTAGCGTTCTGAGCAAGGAAGGTGCCGGTTTTGCGGATCTTAGCGCCACGGAAGTCGGCACAGAAATAGGCATCGTAGAAGCCTTGCCCGAAGGAGGGCGAATATCTGCCAGCGGCTGTCGCCCTGCCAGTCTCTGGGTCTATGGCATAGGTACCATTCGCGCGGCTGCCTGACAGATCAAGTGAGTCGAGCACTACGAGGGGGCTGTAGGGAACAATCCTCGTCTCTCTCGGGACGTCCTCGTAGGCTGTGACGTTGATAGAATCGGTGCCCGGGAAGGTGAAGCGGTATAGTGCAGCGTGCTCGGTCACTGTCATCTCCGCTCGGATTCGGTTGGTGGTGTTGATGGTGAAGTAGCCCGGAGAAGCGTACACAGAGCCGGGTATGCGGTTTGTGCCCCTGTACAAGGTCGAAAAGTCACACTTGGCGAAGTTGTCATCCGGGCATCCAGGGTGCACAAAGAGGGGGAAATTCCCCATTGATGGATTCCCACCGGTTCCCGAGTCGTGCATGTGAGAGAAGCCAATGATTTGGTGCTCATCGGAGACAAACCCAGCTGCGTTTTCAGCAGGACTGCGTGTGTCGGCCACAGCCTTGGCCATGCCGTATGGGAGACTCGCTCCGGGGAACACATGGCCTGGGTAACTGTCAGTCCAACATAGTGAAACTCATAGGGCTGTAACAAACCTCCGTTGGCCGTTCCGATCAATGGGTCAACAAAGCGAAGGATATCAACTTTCGGTCCTGCGCGCCCGTGAGACCCTGCTATCCCAGGGCCGAAAAACAAAAACGCCAATGTCTTGCCAATGCCAAGGTCATGCTTGGGGAGATACAGCATCAAGCAGAGACTGAAAAACACAATCACCACCAGCCGACTCTTCCGCGGCACGCCCCGGAAGCGCAAGGGCACCAAAGCCATGTTTACAGCCTTCCGGTATGGCGAGACTTCTGATCGTAACATTATCGTGTCATCCGGGCCGCCGTGTTGTGGCCAGATGTGTTCAAGCGTAAGAAACCAGCTCCGATGTTGGTGCCAGCATATTCGGTAGCCGTTCACAATTCTGGTGGTCAAACACAGCGCACGGCTCTGTTGCGTCACCTAGGATTGGCGCCAGCGACAAACATCACGGAATGCGGACTCTCGAGTGACGGCGATGACGATGCGAAAAGCTCATGTTGTCGAAAGAAAGTCGAAACAGCCTCAGCTGAGCTCATGCTCAGCCAAACATCCGCGCGTGAAACGAGAAACATGTCCTCTGGGGCCGCCAAGCCCTCTCCCCGAGGACCGGGGGCCAGAATGCGGTGCCTCGCCCCGGTTGGGGGCCCTCGTGGTGGCGGCGAGACATGCTTCCGCATCAGGGGTAATAGCGCGCTAGGCCGGGAGTGGTTGTTGCGATGCGGGGAGATCTGGCTCTAATGTAACGCTAGACGGCAACTGCAACGGGCGCTGCAGGGCCAATGGCCGCGATATCCGATGACTTGGGGCGGAATATTGGCTGAATCAACGACGTCTGAGCAATGCGCGAATTCGATAATTGCGCCTTGCGGTGCACGAGAGCCAGCAAACATGAGGCAAAGCCAGCTTTGCCGTCCAGAAAAAGTGGCCAGTTGCCGGACTCGTACTTGCTGATGTGAGAAGGCGCGGCACAGTGTTGGACACCATACCTACCTACCTATCCAGCGGCGCGGGTCGAGCTCGAACTGAAGACGCTCCTCCCCTCCCATCCGCCAATCTCACCATCATCTCACCTGCTTGCCCAGCTTCCAAGATTCCAGATCCGGGGTACGCTCCAGCAGCCAAGATGCTCCAAGGGTCTCGATCTCCGCACCCTCGAACAGCTCCAATGTTGTCCACCAAAAGGTTATTATCCCTTTCGCCTACTAATTGCTGTTGATATTCACCCAGATCATTTACCCCATATTCTTCCCGTTCGGGTACTCCAGGTTTCGGCTCCGCATTTCTCCTTGGGCCGCTCACTACCGGAGAAAAAAATGCCGCCGCTTCGAGTCACCCGCGCTATTGAGACACCACCGTTCGACCAAGCCCGGTTTCCGCCCATAGGACGCCGGGTAATTCGCGGTGTGATCTCATGCGTTTGGACTTCGAGCTTACTGAGCTAGATTTCTAAATCCGACGTTCAAGTTCAACTTTAGAGATATTCAGTGAGACGTTCGCAACTGTGATGCCGTGTATGCTGAAACCAAAGCGATGATGGTGTCGTGGCTGAGATGGCTCGCCGTCATCCCAGCGGTGCGGGCATTTGAAGGACCGCATGGGGTACCGCCTTCGGGCGACTCGAGCTCCCAAATGGTGATCGCAGACGAAGAGTTCTCCTGTCCAGACTACTCGACCCACTCCCTAGGACACAACAAGCCGATCTCAAAGGGCCGATATCAGCTCCCGTACCAACGGCCAATCCCAGCATGCCGCACCCTCAACCTCACCGAGGTCGAAGACACCATATTGAGCATGAAGGAAACCATCCGCGACCCAGACCTCTTCCGCCTCTTTGAGAACTGCTTCCCCAACACCCTCGACACGGCCATCACCTGGAAAGGCACCGCCAAGGGCAAATCCAGCCATAAAAACGAAGAGCTCACCTTCATCACCACCGGCGACATCCCCGCCATGTGGCTCCGCGACAGCGCCAACCAGCTGCAATCCTACCTCTCCCTCCTCCGCCCGTCCTCCTCCCCACGCTCCCTCGCCTCCCTCTTCCGCGGCGCCATCAACCTCCAATCCCGCTACATCCTCTCCGCACCGCACTGCAACGCCTTCCACCCCCCCGAAGAAGCCAACCTCACCACCCCCACCCTCTCCTTCTCCCCTTCTTCCGACGCCGTATCCCCCTCCCCGCCCTCCTCCGTCTTCGAATGCAAATACGAACTCGACTCCCTCGCCGCCTTCCTCCAGCTCTCCCACGACTACCACTCCGCCACCTCCGACACTTCCTTCTTTTCCTCCCAAAAATGGATCACCACAATCGAAACAATCCTCAACACCACCACCGCCCTCCTCGCAGGCAGCTACACCCCCTCCGGCCACCCTGCCAGACCAGTCTACACCTTCCAACGCACCACCTCCTCCTCCTACGAAACCCTGCCCAACACCGGCATCGGCTCCCCCGTCAAAGCCGGCACGGGCATGGTCCGCTCGGCGTTCCGGCCGTCCGATGACGCGTGCACGTACCAGCTGTTTGTACCGGGGAATATGATGTTTTCGCGGTACTTGGGACTGTGCGCGGGGATTATGGAGAGAGTGGGGAGGGGGGAGACGGCGCGGCGGATGAGGGAGATGGCGAGGGGGATTAGGGAGGGGGTGGAGAGGTTTGGGAAGGTGTGGCATCGGAGGTGGGGGAGGATTTATGCGTATGAGGTTGATGGGTTTGGGGGGGCGGGTGTTATGGTGGGTTTTTTTTAGAGTTTTGACTTGAAGGGGGTTCTGTGTGCTGTGGGGAAAAGGGGGTTGTTTGTTTTGTTTTGGGCGTTTAAGGAGCTGACATCAGATACAGGATGACGCAAACATCCCGAGCCTGCTGAGCGCGCCCTTGTCAGGGTATCTCGATCGAAACGATCCCATTTATCAGAACACGAGACGCTTCGTATTAAGTGAGGATAACCCATATTACATGTTTGGGGCGGTTATCAACGGGTACGCCCCCTTTTTATCTCAACACTGTCCTGATTGACTGACTAACATAACCCAGCACCGGGGGCCCTCACGTTGGGCCGGGGATGGCATGGCCCATGAGTTTGATCGTGCGGATTCTCACCTCTGACAATGACGCCGAGATTGTCAGCTCGTTGAAGCAGATCTTGTCGTCGACGAATAAGTTGGGGCTGATCCATGAGTCTGTCAACTCCCATGATGCTTCGATTTGGACAAGGCAGTGGTAAGGTCTCTTTCTGCACGGGGTTCTGTTCGGAGGTGACGATTAACCAGGGGTTAGGTTCTCTTGGGCCAACGGGCTATTTGGGCAAATGATCTTGGATTTAAAGGACAGAAAACCACATTTGTTAACTTTGAGCTACCAATAGTGGTGCTCGGAGATCACCAGGGTGTACGGAGACAGGTCGGTTCACAAGAAGACGCGCCATGGCATTGCATCAAATAAAGCGTTTCATCTGGTAGCGTGCCCCCGTAGAAGCAGGACATCAGTTCATCTATTCCCTTACTTACGGCCAGCCATGTGCCGCTTCAACAGTCCAATGGCCCCCTCATAGTTTGCTTGGAATGCCCTAGGCATCTGCTTCTGTCCTTCAACAACCCAGTCAAGAGGAGTCCAGCCCTTTTTATCACTGCGATATACGCTGACTCCTGCCTCCAACAGGAATTCCACCACGTCTAGAAATCCCCCTTCGGCAGCCAACGATAATGGTGTCCTACCATCATTGTCCGTACATCCCAAGTCAGCGACCCTCTTGACAAGAATTTGCACTTTCGATAGCGTCAAGTGAAACTTGAAAAACGAGCGCCAGCACGCCCACAATAACGGTGTCTTGCCACCTGCATCCTTCGAGTTTACCGTCGCGCCCTTGTCCAGCAATAGTTCAAGAGCTTCAGGATTTCCGCACTCTGCGGCATGAGATATTGGCGTACGATCGTTCTCATCCGCAGAATCAACAAGAGCCCCACCGTCCAGCAGTGTCCGTAGTGTCTCAACATCAGTTGCATATCCCCCAGCGTAAGACAATGGCGTCCGACCCGTCACATCCTCCGTTTCGATTCCGGCCCCCCCGTTTCAGCAATAGCTTTGCCACTTCAGCTTGGCAACTCTCAGCCGCATAACTTAAAGGTGTCCGGCCCTTTTCATCCACCTGATCAACTATAGCCCCTTCTCTAAGTAATAACTCTGCCGTTTTGGCTTCCCCCCTCTCAGCCGCATAACTCAATGGTGTTCGGCTCCGACCATCCACTGAATCAACCATAGCCCCTCCGTTCAGCAATACCTCTACCGCTTCAGCATTCCCACACTCAGCGGCATGACCCAAAGGTGTCCGCCCTTCTTCATCCACACTATCAACCATGACCCCTCCCTTCAATAACAACTCTACCACTCCAACGTGCCCTATCCCAGCAGCTATGCTGAAAAGTGTCCGTACCCAATCATCCACTAGATCAACCGCGGCGCCGTTCTCCAGCAATAAAGCAATCCCATCCGCATTTTCAGTTACTGCTGCAATAGATAATGGCGTTCGTCCACCATTATTGGGTATGTTGGGATCGGCGCCCCTTTCCAGGAGAAGCTTTATCGTGCCGAGGTGCTTTTTTTCTCCGTGGCACCATTTGTGCAACGCCGTTTCACCATTTTCGTCTTTAGCATTGACGTTGGCTCCACCATCAACCAGAAGACTGACGACTCCCTGGTGACACTTGCCGTTCGCTGAGTGAAGTGGTGTTATACCCAATATATCCCTCGATTCCACGTCGGCGCCCTTCCCCAGCAAGAAACTAACAACTGCATCATGTCCCCGACTAGCGGCTTCTGCCAGTACACTGTTACCGCCGTTGGTTTTGTGATGGACTGATGCACCTTTTTCGCAAAGCAACTCCACGATATCTCGATATCCGCTACTCGCAGCTCGGATAGCCGGCGTTGCACCATCCCTATCAGGCTCGTCAACCGCAGCTCCAGACTTCAGGAGGATCTTTGCAACAGCCATGTGCCCAGTTCACACGCTAGATGCAAGCTTTCACCGAACCTGGCGCCCTTACTCCGAAGCAGCATTGTTACAGCCACGTGGTTGCTTCTGACGGCATACGGGAGCAACGCTGTTGGGTCATGGGAAGCACTTCCATCAAAGATGGTGCTGGGCTGCTGAGTCAAAAGAAAGGCAGCCACAGCCTCATCGCAGGCTTTCATGGCGCAATGCAAAATGGTTGTTTTGGAGGAGAACTTGAAGTTTCGACCGATGGGGCCCGGTTTCTTTCTTGTCCCTGGATATTGACTCAACAGATCGTTCATCTTGGCCTCAGACCACTGTGCTTGTCTCATTTCGTGACCAAGTAATGCTCGGCCGGCTTCATCGCTGCCAGTCGCCACAGCAGCAAAAACCGGAGGCCCATACCGCCCGCTCCCAAGGTCAAAGCAGGAATGTTTGAATGGATATATCTTGATGAGCCCGGCTAAGTTGTGCTCTGCGAGAATGTAAAGTAAACTTGCAGCCTTCTTGTAATGTCGGATAGGATGTCTCTCGACAGTATTTTTGATTTGTATCCACTGCGGTAGCCCAAAGCTCTGCATGAACAGCGCTTGATCAACCCCTTCGCTCTGGGCGCTGTTGGAGTGGCGTAAGACGTTGTCAACCGAGTATCCCAGGAAAGGAAACTCTAGGGCAAGCGCGTCACGCGGCTCCTGGTTTTGGGACGTCTGGCCTATCCGTGAGACAGCAGCTTTCGCCTGGGATAAACAGCAATCCCTAAGCATCTCATGGCTGTGACCGGCAACGTTGACGGAGGCCCCGGACCACTGGTCTCCATATCTCCCGAGCAGGAACTCGCGGACGGATTCGTGTATGAATTGAACCACGGACTTCTTGACTCGTGTGGCCTCGGCCAGGCCTTTGGAACAGGTTCTGACGAAAGCCTTCAGTGTTTCTAGATCCTCACGTTCCTGGTCCCATGAACCTGTGCACTCCTCGTCGATACCGAACTGGACCGCAAAGTAAAACTCCTGGGGGCTGAGAGGTCGATTGGCAAAGAGAACCCACGAGAGACAAAGCCGAAGGAGCTCCGGGTTTTCTCCGTCTCGTGTCAATATCATCTCGAACAGGTCGGCAAGCTTGGGTGGGATCTCCTTCAGACGTTGACGCATCCTCTGGATTGGTTTTCCTGGGTACTCTGAATTGAGTATGTCAACGACCAACACAACCCAGAGGAAAATGTTGAAAGATTTCTCAAGAATCTCCGATTGAAGCGCACGGGCTTGAGCATTCTTTCCGAGCCTGAGCTTTGATCTGATGTACTGGTCAATGTCGGCCTTGTGCCCCACTTCGTCCTCCAAGACAAGTTCGATGCCTTTGCTGATCTCGATGTGGGGGTAGTGCCGACTGGAGAGACAGATTTGTACCCGGAGTCCAGATGAATGCGCCATGTCACAAAGTTCCTCAAAGAATGAAATCATGTCTTTAGCCTGTGTATCATCACACTCGTCCAGGGCGTCCACAAAGACTGTTAATGACCTGCTACCGAGGTTCTGGATGGAATACTTAAGTGTCTGCTTCAGAGCCGCCTCGTTCCAGCCGTTCAACTGAATGCCTCGAGCGCCGTCCGCTGTCATCCACTCGATACATTCTTTCAGGTCCTCTGCCTTCTCAAAGAGTTGATGTAAGATCGAGCGATAGAGGCCCATGGTTGACTTTTCTTCGATTGTGCCTCGGGCGAGGAAGAAGAAGGATAACGTGATCTGTTGCGCGTCGCCCTTCGCGCGAGACCTGGCGTCCTCGAAGAGGAACTTCATCAACGTCGACTTTCCAGTGCCTGGGTTGCCTTTGATCCACAGAAAGCCGCCGTGATCAGGCCTTTTTGATGGGTCACGCCAGATTGCGTACTCTGGCTTGTCGAGAAACCAGCGGCAGGTCGTCCCTTGAGCAGCGGAGAGGGATGTTACACGCTGGTCGATTTCGGAGAAGTACAGCAGTTCTATGAGCGGCCGCTTAATCTCCTCGGGAATTCCGTGGCTAGACTTTTCTGGCGGCTTATCGACATCATTGTCGGGCTCCTGCGCTGATCTTACTCCTGACTCTGGCTCCATCGTGATAGAATCAAAGCCAGTCTCTTCATGCTCCGCATCCATCTCGGTGTCTTGAATTCTCTGCGGAACAGGAAGCCCCTCGCTTCGCCTCTCTCTGGTTCCGGTCACAATCGCCCCGATGATCAAAGTCAGTGCTGCGTCCACTTTCCAGTATTCTGGGTCCTGTGGTACAGAAAAGCGGCACATATCCATATGATTGCTTGAAATGCGCTGCTTCGTTTCGATGATAGGATCATCCAAGCATGAGGACTGGTCGTCAACGACCTGTGTTCCGAGCAGCATCGAAACGCCATACTCTTCTTGAAATGAATATATCCTCCGGTTCTTCTCGTGACACATCATAGAAAAGTCGTCCTTTAGTCGTGCGAGGACTTCAGCGCCTGGCATGAGAGCGCTGACAATCTTCTGGTTGACTTGGGCGCCAAGGGCTAGAGCCGATGCCGTCAAGACGTGATGGAGGAAGTTCCTTGGGTCTGCTCCGGCATGTCGTGTTCCGAAGAACATGACACCTATCGTGGCTTCGAAGACGGCATGAAGATGAGGGTGAACCGAGCCATATCCTCGGGACACTCGCAATGCCTCCTTCGTGACAATTCCGCCAAGGCTGTGGGCAACGAACAAGATCGGACGGCATCGCTCCTCTGCGTTGTGGCGCCGGGCCTCAAGGCATGACAGGAAGTCTTTGGCGTGGTCGTAGACACTGATTTTACTTACAGGGCCTTGAATCCAGTGTCGAATCTTGGTGTCGTATCCATAGGTGAGGATTCTTGAGTTTGGGACGGTTAGAGGGACAAGATCAGCTGGCCAGTAGATTTCCTCGCCCACTTTCGGTTTGGGTGCAGCCTCGCCAGATGACGTGCTCGCTTTGGACTTCAAGTTGAATTGCACCTTCCGAAACTTCGAGGGCTGTGGGTCCTCCAAAGCTCCATGGTTCTGAGCGCGCTTCTTCGACGTGATTGCTGACCCCCTTGTTGACCGTGTCGTCCATGTGTCCTTGGGATGACCGGTAAATCCGTGGACGAACACGATGCTAACCCGGTCAGTAGGCATCACAATTTGTACAACGGCCGAGAGCACCTACTCGACGATCGGAGACGGGGCCTCATATAGTACCGTAAATCCCTTGTCGTTGACCTCGACGGTCATGGTCGCCGTGGTTCGCCGGCGACTCTGCCCGGCTCTTCAGCTTCGCAACTGGATAGACGTCTTCGACATCAGGATAGCATCAGTGCGTTTGATGAAAGAGAAAAATTTCTGGCTATCCCAACGCGGGAGCGACGAGGCTGTGAGTGAAGCAGACGAGCGGGGTACGGTAGGTACCTTACCTACCTACCTTACCCAATCGATACACACCGCCTCACGCAGACATTGGTGATTCGATGGCTTCATGCATCCTCTTGACAACTCCGCCACCACCACAACACCCAGCTCAAACTTGAGAGTCCCAGTATAAGACATGCCGTTTCCAACCAGCACCGGCCCTTTCAACCTCAAGGGATGGTCCATGAGGTTGGTTTTTCGCAGCCCACTTGAACCCGCGCCCATGGAAATCCACGTCGATCATGCTGCGCCATATCCAGTCCAGGCTTGGAATGGCCACATCCCTCCTAGCTCTTCAGGTTCTTGTCTTTATCCTGGAGCTTGCGTTCGTCTTCAATATCATTCGATTGCCAAGTAGAAAAGATGACAGCAAGACGCCTTCTCCCCCGCCGGCTTCGGCATCGAAGTGGAAGAAATGGGCTGGGTCCTTCGACTGGTACACTCCGATTCGGCATCTCATTGCGCCACTGTTTGTCGGAACCCTTGGTGCCATTTTCGTCCCGATAATCTTCACCGGCCAGAGCAAAGAGCTTCCACGCTCGAACGACCAATGCGAGGCCAACTTCGACGCCGATATCAGCGGGGATGGCATCAGAATCTCCATTTGGGTGCAAGAAGGCGTCCTGATCTTGATCTCCATTCTGGGGACATTCCACTCCGAGAGCACGGGGGCGAAGGAGGTCGGTGCCGGCTTGATCATCACGCATATCTCTCTGCTCATCGCCCTTCTCGTCCAACTTGTTCGTGGTACCCTGACATCGGTCGATGCCATCGTCGGCTCCATGATCATAGACGCGCAGAATGTCGCTCTCTCACTCCAACTGGCATCGAAAGAGACGCTGGCGGCAAGATGGCAAGTCGGTACTGTTTTGGCGTCTCAGTGCTTCGGTCTGGTCACATTGCCGATTCTGGTCACCGGCTTCTTACGTGGACGCTTCGTCACCGATGAGTGCAGATGCCTGACTGTCTTTTGGTGGGCATGGCTCACCAATTGCCCAGGCGAGCAACCTCGCGGCGCGGATGAAGCTCGAGAGCCTATCGTGTTTTGGATCTACTACACCTTTCGCCTCGTCTTGTACCTCCAAAGCTCCTTTCACTCCCTGATGAACACAACAAAATTCCACAAAGCCGAGCTGGAAAAGGGCTGGCCCTTGCAGGGAATCACCTTCCCCGACCCCCTATATCCCCCCGGATCCAGGGGCATGACGATAACTTACAGGGACTACCCCGCCACCGCAGCCCTGATATACACCGTCCACGCCGTCTTCTCAATGACTTCCATGGCTACCGCAGAAATCACCGTCCGTGAGTTCAACCTTCAACCAAGCTCACAGGTCTTCTCCATCGGCCAAATCATCGCCATTGTAGTTTCTGGTGCGACAGTGGCTCGGGCGCTTTGGCTATTTCTAGGCATGTTCATCAAGGACGTTACACTGCCTTGGCTATGGACAATAAAGGCCAAACGAAAATCGGAACAAGAAGGCAAGCCAGACGACAAGACCCCAGCTCGCTACCTCCGGAGGGCAAACACATTTCTCTGGAAGACCGGCTTTGTCGAAGTCATGTGGAAAAACCCCTTCAAGTTGAGCCGGGAGAAGATCCGCACCCTGTACCTCCTACCCCAGGGCGACTTCCAAGCTCCAATCATCACCCGGCTCTGCGACTTCAATGTCCTGACACAGGTCATCATCAGCGACTCCGTGTCAGGAAAGCTAGACGCTCATTCCGAAGCCCCAGCAATCCTCATCCTCTTCGACGTTGACCTCTCCTTCCAACCAGACCAGCACGAAAGGTGGTACTCATCTCTAAACATCACTTTCCAATTCTCCGAAACAAAAGACGGCCTAGACGATCCCCGCGTGGAATCCTTCGCCCCTTTCCCAGGCATCAGCCCGTTCTACAACCAACCCCACTGGAACTACTTCGATCTTCTCCAAGACGGCAACATCCTCCCAATCTCACCCGACCAATCCCAAAACGAGATACGCTGGTCCCTGGCATGCTCCCAGCAGTCCGCAAACAACCCCAGCAGCTCCACCCCAAACTCATCATCTCAAGACGAATTCCGCAGCGCTCGATGCCGCCTGGCCGTTCTCGTATCCAGAGACACGGGAGTCTCACCAGGAGACCGGTTGTCCGTCACCTATGACATGGACTTCACGCTCAACACCAAACATTTCCAAGACGAGTTCAAAACTAGGACCGAGACTGCCAGAGTTCACGGCACGTTGGAAGGTCTCGAGGAGATTGTCCCACAGGAAAAGGCGCCGAAAACTCTACGGGTTGTGGGGGATGAGATAGTGGGAGTTTCGAAAACGCAGGACTTGGAAATCGACCCACGGGTGCTGAGCCTCCTGAGGGATTCGCGGGGACGGTATTTGAGAGGGCTTGCGAGATTGCCCGGTCTTCACCCTCGACCGGTTCGGTCAGGTCGAAGGAGCGTAGGTGTTCGATCTGCAAGGGGTTCACCCGAGGAGCAGCTTACCATGTCCGGCGCCATCCCAGGAGATGAGATCGGTGAGGGCAGTGGCACTCAATGAGTTATGGCATGGCGGATGGCGACAGGAAGTTCAAGCCAAGAGGCCTGTACCGAAGTTTCAGGGTATCATAACGTGAGCTTCTCAGGGGAAGAAGGTTTAATGGACGTCGTAGCCTACCGAACTATATTCAACATACACTCGCTGGAACTAGAAAAATACTGCCTACACGTAAATACATCTATCAACAACTGCAACACAGGCCTAACTCAAGTCAAAGCCCGCGCCGCTCTTCACCGCATACAGCAGCTTGCTCTTTAGCGTCTCTGCAGTTCTGTACTGCGGTAGCTTCAGCAAGTTGATGCAGGTGCTTGCGCTGGGCAGCCGCTCCTCGTCCCTACCGCTGTCGCTGATACTAAACGCAGGCCGCAGCTGGCTGAAGCCTAGCAACGGCGCACGGGGTGTGCTCGTCACGTACTGGAGCACTTGACGGCGCTCTTCGTCCTCAAGGCTGTGCATGACCTCCCAAAAGAGCTTGACCGTGGGGTGCTCCTCACCGTCGTCGCCAATGACATAGACGCCGTTGTATACGGTATTCTTTCGCAGATCCTCAACGTCGATCTCGGAATTATCGCCGCCAACAAGACGCTGCAGCTCGTTCTGGTTGAACATGCTCAGCCATCCGGGGTCGATGATCAGACCGAGCCCCTTCAAGAAGGCTCGCGTCTGCAGATATGGCTGAACCACGAGACGGTGGCGTGCGACGTAGCTGATGTACAGCGGCCTGTTCTCGTTGGTGACGGCCATGTTGTCGCCGTTGGGGACCAGAGTACGTGTGACCGTGCGCAGCGGTTCTCCCGGAAGCGACACTGGGTCTGTGATGGTAAAGTCGGTGCCGAAGTCTTTAACATCGCCCGGGTAGTTTTTGAGCTTCATCATGCCCTGGTACAGCTCCTCATCCAGCTCGCGGAGGTCGTTGATGTTGGCTCGATATGCATCCGACGCCGCCGTGGTCCACTTTAACAGGAAAAATCGGGCAAACACGATGTTGATTAGAATCCCTTCGTACATGCACTTCCCGATGATGCGCCCCAGAAACTCGTACTGCTGGAGAAGTTTTGTCATGTTGTCGCGAAACTCCGCCGAATCCTCGGCTAATCCGGCAGACTGGAGAGCCAGCTTGTGCTGGTCTATGATGCACGGATTGGGGTAGTAGGCATTGTTGCTGTTGGTGACAAACAGCCCCTCTTGTGTGAAGGCTTCGTGTGTCACGCTGGTGAGAAACTCTTTCGTCACGCCCCCTCCGTCAATCCCGGCCTCTGGCATTCCGAACTTGTCCATGAAGGTGATCTGGATCGGCTCCTTGAGGCCATCTTCCAGCTGCCAGAAGCTGTGCATGGCATCCGCGAAGCATCTGCCTCTTTGGATATCCGCTTTGTGCTTGCTGATGACGTTTTGGCCGGGCGAGTCGGGGTCAAAGGAGCCTCCATGCTGAGACAGAACCCAAAGTCTCCATCTGTCAGGGTCGACATTACCGCCTCTCCTCCGCTGCATGTCGACCTTGACAAACTCGCGGAATATCTGGACTCGGTTCTCAAAAGGAATAACAAAGGGCATATTTCTCAAGATCTCCAGCTTTGGGGCGTTGGCCGCCAGCATTCGTTCCCTTGCCGCCTTTCTCTGCTGTGCTCTCAATAGTTCCAGGTACGCATGGCGGGATCGTCTTTGGCCCGAAACTGTGTAAATGATCGGTTGACCGAAATCCATCTCATCGTCTTCTGCTGCTTCATCATCGTCGCCGTCCTCGTCATGCAGGCGTCTTCTTCTATCCTCTTCAATCAGCACGGCTTGTTCGAAGCCCTTCATGTCGAACTTGGACGTCATCAGCCAGTGGCCCACTGGTAAGAACGGGCACCTCGAGTCTCGCTCGTAGAGCATCTTCATGGCCGTTGTCACGAGATCCCTGAACGCGATCGAGTCAATCCCCGCTGTGATTACAAATGTCTGTGGTTTGTATGCTTGGACCGAGTCCGAGGAGCTCTTGCGCCGCTGCGAAGGAGACAACATGGTATCAAGCAAGCCGCGACCCGCAGGAGTTTCGGTTGCCCCGAAGAGAGTTTCGGGTGCATTGTAGTAGAGTGTGAACGCAAGGTGCTTCAGGAACAAGGCGAGACGCTCCAAGTCTTGTTTGGAAAGGCTGCTAGATCTCAACCGCGAACCTCCGGGCTGGCTTGCCGTGGCATCCAGCCCGCCAAAGAAATCGTCGTCGTCGGTCAAACGTAGCACGAAAATGTAGAGCTCGAGAAAGAGGAGAGTGGTGCGCCACTCTTGGTGCCATGCGGCATCGGAGTGGGCTGCTCCTGATGATGCCGCAGAGACACGGTGTTGTCGCAGAACTTCCAACGCACCGTCTTCATCCGTCGCTATGGCAGCGAACACCGATGTTTGGGCCATGGCGCTCCAGAAAAACTTGACGGCGGGCAATGGACCATGCCGAGTCGGGATGTCCGTCAAATAGAGTCGCATCCGAATGTCGTCGGCGAGTGCAGGGAAGCAGTAGACCAAGGTGAGGATGTAGGCAGCGAGAAGGCCAGCATCCTCGTAATCGGAGGCCGAAGACTGTGCATGATTACTAAATAGGTCAGCAGGGGTGATACTACAGCATCGGAACACTTACGTTGTAAACCGTTCAAGAAGCCCCGATATCTCGTCCTTCTCATTCAGGGAAACAAGACTTTCTGAGACGTAGGGTGGCAGCATTTCCCGAAAGATATCGTCTGCCTCGTCATTGCCGGACGACCGGGGCCCAGAAATGAAATACTCTCTGATTCGATGGGACGAGATACACAGCAGCAAGTAGAGCGCTCTGAGGTACTGCGGGTGTAACGCCTGCAGCTTCCTGGCCTTGTGGAGAGCGATGAAGTGGGCCAGCAGCCAAAGAAACGCCGTCTGCGATTCCGGGGTTTTGGGCTCACTGGGGGCCAAGGCGGTAATGGATGCCGACAGGAGGCCCATATCTACACTCTCGGCGAACAAGCCGACGTGGTCTTCGAACCACTTCAGGTTGCTCTGTGAGAGAAAGCTAAAGGCAAACTCGCGGTATGCGGTCTGCGTAAATGTGTCTAGTGACCCGTCAGTCCCAGCCCAAGGTGGACGCTCTTGAGAGAGAGAGCAGCAAGCAGAACGTACCAGTCGCATTGCTTGTTGCAAGCGGTGCAACCACTGCCCTCCAGAGTAGGTCTGGTGACTTCCAGGTTGGACCGGCATTCTGGAAACACCTCCCAAGCACCCTGTAGTACTGCGGCAACACAGGCTCCAACGACTGCGGCCTCCGTTCTAGAACCCCTTGGATAGCTTCTAGGAGGAGCTGTGTATGCAACTGCAGAGTGCCGATATCGAGACTAGCCAAAACAAACGTCAGCACGTCGAAGCCTAGAGAAACAGCGCCCCCTTGCAGCGTACCTTTCTAGGGCAGCAATCAGAACCTTGACGAGCTTATTCATGCGGGGGGAGGGTACGGCGCCTGTTGTAAATGCGCCGAATTCGGTTCGGACGAGGTCTTGGGCCACCCATCGCAGCCTCTCACGGTCTCCCGGCTCGGATCCTTGGTAGATGGTCAGGAGCAGAGGAAGCGCCGTGATGGATCTCTGCAACGACTCTTCACCAGGCTCTTCTACAGCGTAGAGCTGGTCGAGAAGCTGGCGGCGAGAAGTCCGCAGCCTCCGCCTGACTTGGTGGGCCCTCCATAACCTCTGGATACGAAGCGTCGCCTGAAGCCGCTCTCGCTCGCGTTGTCGTTGCTGGCGCTCGGCCTGTGCGTGCGCTACCGTCTTTGAAGCTCCGGCGGGAGAGCTGGAGGTCCACGAGGGGTTCGTGAAGGGATTGACAGCTCGCTGGCCGCTGAGGTTGACATTCCGCGTCCTGCGGGAGCTGCCTGTGAAGTTTGGAAACATGGCACCGGGTGTGGCGGGGTTGCAGGATGCTGCGGTTTGGTTGACGCGGGGCCCCGAAGCTCGCGGAGATTCAGGCCGCACTGAACACAGCAGACTAAAGTTTAGACAGAGCGCCCGCGCACTGAGGCTGGCAGGAACTGGTGGCTGCAACTGTGAAAGCCTGGGGCGAGGTAGCACAGAGAGAGTTAGTTGTTGCCTCGTTCAAAATGCTGGATTCCGGTGTTTGTTCGCATCAGTATCGACGTCGGCATCTGTTGGCCACGGCCGCATCTTCACTCCGCACACGGAAGCGGCCAGAAGCTTCACTTGTCTTGGTAAGGCGTGGACGGCACTGCCTGGGGCTGATGGCAAATGGCATGTGGATTGGCTGTGTCGGGCTGAGCTGTGGCTCCAAAGCCTGGCAACCTAGAAGGTCAGTGGTACTCTTACTAACGCTGTTCAGGCCGGGCACGTATGCTCAACACTGCAGCTCGGGTAGCTGTTGTTCGACCAGAGCAACGCAAGTCCAGCGGCAGGAGCATCCCACATGCCGGTGACGAAGCTGTCAGCTTGCCTGCCCCACCGATAGCGATAAGCTGATAAGCCTCCACCAGAGCTACATGCCCTGGTTAGTTGCATACCCACCAAAGAACTATCTCAGCATCACATGGAGGCGCTCAACTCTCCATATGAGCGGATCTTTGTGGGAAGAATCCCAATGGGTTTCAAATCAAAGCTTATTTTTAGTTCGAGGTTGGCATGCCACTGCGATCATGAGATGTCTGCCATAAACTAGGTTTACGGAGTATGTGAACGCCCCATACAGAGGTCAAGTCGACAAACCGCCTGCTAAGCGAGGTCCCCTCTTTGGCCGTGCGTTGCCGGGATGCCATCGACGCACGACAAACAAATGAGGCATATCGTCTGCAACGAGATGAGAAAAGTTTAATGGGATGAACTGCAGTATCATGCAGAGCTTCAGCGGAGTAGGAAGCGCGCAGTTGACCAGAGGGCATGACAACAAGGCGGAGATATGAATAATGCTCGCTTAATTGCATAACCCCACACTTGATGCAGAAAAGGAGCCAGACTGTGAAAAAAATCTGCCCTCCACCTTTGGTGGCGGCAGCGTTTTCTTCTTCCCTCATTGAAGCCACACCCTTCAAACCTTTATCCCAAAACTTTCCGACAACCACCCGGAAAGGAGTCAGATAAGTACGACACCAACGCGTTTGGTTCTGCCCTCTACTTCTTTTCTGATTTTCTAAACCTCACCAAAAAAAATTGAAAATCACTGAAAAAATCCACAATCCTACCCACCCCCCCAAAAAACAAAAAAACACAAATTCTCCGCCTCCACCGAATTATCATCCTCCCCGCCTGGCAAGACACGATCTCAGTAGTCTTGCATTTCAGTCTTTGTCGCGCCGCCAGCACAAGCAGCCGTCAGACTTCCCCGCGATCTCCGTCTTTGAGACATCCGGAGCTCGTTTGTTCGCCGTCCGCTCTTTCATCGCGCCGACGGTATTCACCCGTCGACTTCTCGTCCCGTTTCCCCTGCTTAGATTCCGGTAAGTTGGCACTTGTCGCCATTTCCGCGCCTCTTATTCCTCTTCGCACCCAAACAATTCACCGCACACCGCCCCAGCGCCAAACTGACGATTCCTCTTCGCAGGTCTAATCTAGCATAATGGCTGCTCCCGTTGCGTCCGGCGCTGTCGACCAGCTTGCCGCTGACCTTGGAAACACCAGCCTCAACGGCGACAAGAACACCCCCGCCATCAACACCAATGTGGCGGGCAGCGAGTACCAGGGCGACGAGCCCGACACTGCTGGCCCCACCCCCAGCTCGGCCGCTCCTCACCCGCAGGCATCGGCTTCCCTCTACGTTGGCGAGCTTGACCCGACTGTGACCGAGGCCATGCTCTTCGAGCTCTTCTCCCAGATTGGCTCGGTTGCCTCGATCCGTGTTTGCCGCGACGCCGTTACCCGTCGTTCCCTCGGCTATGCCTACGTCAACTACAACACCACGGCTGACGGCGAGAAGGCGTTGGAGGACCTGAACTACACTCTGATCAAGGGCCGCCCGTGCCGCATCATGTGGTCGCAGCGTGACCCCGCCCTCCGCAAGACTGGCCAAGGCAACGTGTTCATCAAGAACCTCGACGTCGCCATCGACAACAAGGCGCTCCACGACACGTTTGCTGCCTTTGGCAACATTCTCAGCTGCAAGGTTGCCCAGGACGAGCAAGGCAACTCCAAGGGCTACGGATTCGTCCACTACGAGACCGATGAGGCTGCTGCGCAGGCCATCAAGCACGTCAACGGCATGCTTCTGAACGAGAAGAAGGTGTACGTCGGCCATCACATTCCCAAGAAGGACCGCCAGAGCAAGTTTGAGGAGATGAAGGCCAACTTCACCAACGTCTACGTCAAGAACATCAACCCCGAAGTTACCGACGACCAATTCCGCGAGCTCTTTGAGAAGTTTGGCGACGTGACGTCGTCTTCGCTCGCCAGGGACAACGAGACTGGCAAGAGCCGCGGCTTCGGTTTCGTCAACTTCACTACTCATGAGGCTGCTGCCAAGGCCGTTGAGGACCTCAATGGCAAGGACTTCCATGGTCAGGAGCTTTACGTTGGCCGTGCCCAGAAGAAGCACGAGCGCGAGGAGGAGCTGCGCAAGTCATACGAGGCTGCCCGCCTCGAGAAGGCTAACAAGTACCAAGGCGTCAACCTCTACATCAAGAACCTTGATGACGATGTCGATGACGAGAAGCTGCGCCAAATGTTCTCCGAGTACGGCCCCATCACCTCCGCCAAGGTCATGCGTGACAGCATCACCGAGGGCGGCTCCGATGAGGAGGGCAAGGACAAGGAGAACGTCAAGAAGGAGGCTGAGAAGGAGGCTGAGGCCGAGGGCGGTGAGAAGAAGGGAGACAAGAAGGAGAAGAAGCTTCTTGGCAAGAGCAAGGGCTTCGGGTTCGTCTGCTTCCAGAACCCCGATGATGCCACCAAGGCTGTCGCCGATATGAACCAGCGCATGATCAACAACAAGCCTCTCTACGTCGCTCTCGCTCAGCGCAAGGATGTCCGCAAGAGCCAGCTTGAGGCAAGCATTCAGGCCCGCAACCAGCTTAGGATGCAGCAAGCCGCTGCCCAAGCAGGTCTTCCGCAGCAGTACATGCAGGGCCCTGGCGTCTACTTCCCCGCTGGACAGGCTGGCTTCATGCCCCCTGCTGGCGGTCGCGGCATGCCCTTCCCTCAAGGCGGTATCATGCCCGGTGTTCAGGGCGGTCGCCCTAACCAGTTCCCCGTCTACCCCGGCCAGCAGGGCGGACGTGGCGGCCCTCCCCTTCAGCAGATTCCTCCCATGTTCCAGATGGGCCAGTTCCCCGCTGGTGGCTATCCCGTTCCCACCAACCCTCAGTTCATGGCTGCCATGCAGCAGGTGCACGCATCTGGTCTTGCTGGGCCTGGTCGCGGTGGCCCTGGTGGTCGTGGTATGCAAGGTGGACCCGCTGCTCCTATCCAGGGCGGCCCCGTGATGCCTGGATTCCCTCCCAGCGGCAGACCCCAAAACGGCAACATGGGTCGCGGCGCTTCCCCGGCTCGCGGAGGTGCGTTCGTCGCTGGTGGCCGTGGCGCCCCCGCTCCTGGCCAGCTGGGTGAGCAGCTCAACGCTGCAAGCCTTCTGCAGTCGCAGCTCGCGGCCACCAACAACCCTGCTGCTCAGAAGCAGATCCTTGGCGAGAACCTCTTCCCCAAGATCCAAGCTCTGCAGCCCGAGCTTGCTGGCAAGATCACCGGTATGCTCTTGGAGATGGACAACGCCGAGCTCGTGAACCTGTAAGTGTGCTTTCCTATCCGCAGCTCATTCCCAGTGCTAACCAGGACAAACAGGTTCGAGGAAGATGACGCTCTTCGCGCCAAGGTCAACGAGGCCATGGTCGTGTACGAGGAGTACATGAAGACCCAGAAGGAGCCCGAGGCGGGTGAAAAGGTCAAGGAGGAGAAGGTGGAGGAGAAGGCTTAGAGCCGGTTGGGCTCTTGAGACGCGCGCCCTTTTTCGGTTCTTCGGTCGTTCTTACGGGGGTCCGGAAAAGTTTTGATACCAGCCTCACTTTGGTGGGGGGCACGATACGATCTCTTTTATGTGATGGCGCGGGGCCACCATTTCTGCGAGAGGTCAGGGGATTTCTCGTGATGACTTTCGCCAGCATCTCGCTAGGGCATGGTTACGTCATTCTTCCTGTATGTGATAGACTCTGGTCGTTGTTTTTGTTTCCCATGGAATATGGTTCTCGGGGGGTTGTCTCTAGGGAAGGGTTAGCACCCAATATGGCGTTATGGTTGCGGTTCTCCAGATGGGCAGATAGCATCTGGCGGGCCGGCTCGAGTCTCTTTTCAGGTGAGGCTCCCCTCGACACAAATACCCTTGGTCATTCGGCCAGCATAGTGCCGTCGTCGGCAACGTCTCTCACGGACCTCGCAGACGTTTGCTACGGAGGAGAAGCACTAGCTAATAGAAAGTAAAAGTTCTATAACCCATATTTGGTCAATGCAAATTGTGATGATGCTGTTTTACCTAAATGGAAAGCGGACAATGCCGGGAAGCGGGGTCGGTGTTACATCTCCAAGCTCAGGTTTCCCCGTTCGTCTCAGCTTCAACTCAACACAGAGGTGTCCCAGCCCAAAATGAAAAGCTCGCCCTTCGCCCAAGAGGAATCGTGTTCCTCGTCAAGCCTCGCATCTCAAACCTGCGCCACATCAGCGTTCTCGTTCCTCCCGTTCCCCATCTCCTCACCGCTCCCCTTCCTCTTCACCGCCGCCATCTTCTTCTACGCCTTCTACTCACTCATCCTGTACCCCGCTTACCTCTCCTCTATCTCAAATCCCCAACGCGCATTGGTCCGTCCCGTTCTCGCGGTTTTGGATCCTTAAGGTGAGATTTGAGAGGCGGGAGAATAGGACGCTTGCGGGGGTTCATGAGAGGTTGCGATTGCGGCTGGGTGGAAACGGGAACGGGGAGAAGGGGTATTATGGGGTTGTAAGGACGGGGCCGAGGGAGGTGAGTGTGCACGGGCTGGAGGGTGTGAGGGTTGTTTATTCGGGGGGTGGCAGGGGAGGGGGAGGATGGGGGAAGGGGATGTGGTATGGAGTTTTTGATAACTATGGGTGAGTTTGATGTTTCTCTTTGTTTGGGGGTCGGTTCTTGGGTGTTTTGTGGTTGGATGGTATTGGATTTGAAGGGGGTTTAAGTCTGGTTTCGGTCGGTTTATGTTGGTTTGCGTTTGGTTTCTTGGTGGTTTGCAAGACGGTTCGACAGGGTTTTGGGACGGTTTACTCAACGTTTGGGAACGGTTACGAGTCAGTTTGGAAATGGTTCTCAATCCGGATTGGAAAGTTCCTTGGAGGTCACGACAAGGGATGTTGTCGCCTGCAATCTCGGACGCCACCAACACCATAAGTGGATTACTGGACTTCCTTTTTCATCCACAGCAACAAGCTTCAATGGTCGGATGGTGTAGTTGGTTATCACGTATGCTTCACACGCATAAGGTCCCCGGTTCGAGCCCGGGTTCGATCAAGGATGTCCTAACAGCTCTTCTTTTTGACTTCACAGCCATGATGTTGTTTCTTTTTGTCACCATATCGAGACCTTTCACCTAATACGATACTGATAGCTTGCAGAGTCCCATGCATGTTCTCTGCAAAAAGCACAGCCGAACACTCAGCTCGGAAACGACTCATCTCTCACGTCTACTCCAAGTCCTTCATCCAGTCATCGAAAGCCGCCAAAGTGCAGGCGCAGGAGATTATATACAATCGGCTACTACCTGCGTTGATCCATGAAGGAGGCACTGATACCAAAGGTCGAGAGCCCTATGGTGTAGACATGTATTCCATTTTCATGGCGGCAGCAATGGACCTCATCGCGGCCTACATCTTTGGCCTAGAGCATGGCACAAATCTTTTGAAGGATAAGGGATACAGAGACCACCTTCTGGAGATGTACAAGGCTCGAAACGATTACAGCCTCTACGACCAGGAGCTGCCGTGGCTCACTGGATTATGCAGGAAGATCGGGATCCCACTCTGTCCGGACTGGGTGGACGATGCCAACAGAGAGCTCGGCGAGTGGTGCAAGCGGTTGTGCGCTGCGAAGGCGGAGAATTCGGAAAGTAGGTGCGAGATGGAGCACGACAATGGCTCTGTGGTATGGAACACACTGGTCAACGGCCTGGAAAGGGAGGTAGAAACGAACGGGAAGGACTCGGTCTTGTACCCCACAGCGCTGTCTAACATGCGCTTGTCGGTGACATCGGAGCTGTTCGACCACGTCCTGGCGGGGCAAGAGACATCCGGGCTGACATTGTCGTACCTGAGTTGGAGACTCTCACAGTCCCCGCAGCTCCAAGCAGAGCTCAGGACAGAATTGTTGGGTCTGACACCGAACATGCGGCTTCCAACGAATGGCCATCCAGGTGCGGCAGAGCTGCCCGACCCAAAGCAGCTCGACAGTCTCCCGCTGTTGCACGCCGTCTTGATGGAGACGCTTCGGCTCCATTCGCCTATCCCCGGACCCCAGCTCCGGGAGTCTCCGAAGCAGGGCTCTCAGATCGGGCCCTATACCATCCCGGGCGGTGTTCGGGCTGCAGCGATGGCATACACCCTGCATCGCCATGAATACGTCTTCCCTAATCCTGAAAACTGGGATCCGACGAGATGGCTGTCATCTCACGCTGACGAAGAAGAGATCAAGCTGCGGAATAGACAGTTTTGGGCGTTCAGTTCCGGCGGAAGAATGTGCATTGGGTCGAACTTCGCCATGCAAGGTACGTTCCATTCTCCGAAGCACCACATCGGATGTTTCCTGACAGGCGGGGCTAGAAATGAAGTTGATTGTAGCGGCGATTTACTCCAATTACACGACTCATATCGTGGATGACGAGGGGATGGCTCAGCAGTCGGACGGGTACACAGGAAGGCCGAAAAACGAGCGGCTGTACCTGAGACTCGAGAAGGTCGTGTGAAGCTCGACCTAGCGACCGAGGCTCTTGATCTTGTTGGAACAAATAGAGCAATGGACCAATTCACTAGCCGCGGTACACCCTCGCAGGTGACGGCTCGGGGCCTTGCAGAATATATTGTCGATACTCCTATAATATCTCCTGTGATGTGGCAGTGCTCGAGTCTGCAAGATATGACAGTTAGATTCAGTGTGCTACGTTGCAAATCTCACAGAAGAGAGAGGATACGTGTTACCGGCTCACCAACATGGACTCGAGGCCCATAGCTGTGACACATCGGAGCGATATCTGGTTGTTGCGACCTTGAAGCATCTCCAGGACTCAGTGGTATCGAAGTGCGTGGCGGAGAGCGCTCGACCAACGTCTCGCAGCGGCCAAAGCTCAAGGATATGGCATTTGGGTTACTATCCAGCCTAACTGCTCGGTCGCCTCCGTGGAGCGGGGTACGGATAGCGAAGCTAATAAACGTCGTGGCATTGTATGTTGTGTACCCTGGCCCAGAAAGGATGGAGATGGTCCCCGCTGTTGTTGGTACCAACGGCATTGTTTCGGCGCCGAAGACTGGCGGCCTGGGTTCGGTTTCTGCAGCTACATCCCTGTCATCACTCTGCTGAAGACTTGATCTCGGACATGGCCGAGACTGTCGGTCTCTCGTCTGGGTGAAGTTGCCGATACGGTTTCGCCCATGCGGTGGGTTCGGTGAAACTGGCCAGCGAATGGATGCCGCAGCACCACCTGCCTAATGAGAGATGCCTTATACGCCTTTCGGAGAAGCCGTAATGTCGTGGATGTTGAAGAGAGAAAAGCGGCCCGGGTCCAAACGGTGTGGGGGAACGGGTGGGGATCTGCAAGCCACCTGAGCGCCAAGTGGGGGCCCTAGAAGCGCCAAAAGCTTGTGTCGATGCCAAGCTTGGAGGCTTTTGTGACGTCGCCATCTGCTTCTTCCCTTAACCGTGCATCCGCCGAGGGGCCATCACGATTCCCGATTTTAGCTATCAAGGTGGCAACTGCCGGATCAGGATGGCTTCACCAAGTATCTCGCCAAAGTCCCCGCGAGAATCTCGGACACTCCTGCGGTATCGCATGTCGATCACTGAAGAAAAGAAACAGCTCCGGGAGGAACAAGAGAACAAAGTTCGATGCCTAGGTAGGTAGTAGAGGCGCTCCCATTTGCAGGTACAGTGGGTCGGAAAGATGCTGTCCCCGATAAGACAGACTCCGGTGAATGTTACACGAAATGCAGCAGAGCTGCTCGTCGCCTTGCATCGGCGACGAGTGTGCTGGGGCGATTCAGATGAAAATACGGAAGTTCCCTCAAGCCGCACCTTCCCTAAACTTGTTTCCTTTCCCACCTCACGGCCTCTCAATCTACCAAGTCTGTGGCACCTCGCCCCCTCGCCCCCTCGCCCAAATATTCTCTTCGTTACCTCTACCTAGCAACTTCTTTCTTGCGATCTACCTAAAGCGCAGAACCTCGTTCTTGTTGATCAAGGCGCTCCGCTTGACAAGGTCCGAGCCGCTGCGGTTGCCCACAATTATTTCGACCTCTCAGCCGCTCGTTATTTCCTTCTGGTTACTTCACTGAGCACCGCGAAGCCATGTTTGGTCGGAAGAAACACAATCCTCCTCTGCCCTTGGAGGATGTTGATCAGGATGAAGGCGACATCAGCCTCGAGCAGTCTCAGTCCTTTGGAAAGGCGATTTTGCCCGTCATAGCTTGCGGTGCAGGTCTTTTCTCCGACGGCTACATCAACAACGTGGATTGCACCCAGACCTATTTCCGTTCTACGCTGACGATTTTCAGGTCATTGGATCGGTTGTCACCATCCTTGCTCTCCAGTACGGCGATGTGTGGAAGAACTCGACCGCGAAGCATTACCTTCCCGACATTGCCTTTGCTGGAACCGTCGTGGGCCAGCTCGCTTTCGGCTACCTGTATGTGAAGATATCAGTGTCTAACCTACTGGTACTCAGGAAGGGAGAGACGCTGACTGCTGGCAGGTCCGACAAGTGGTCGAGAACCAACTCTCTCATCCTCTCAACCGCTATCTTGATCGTCTTCACTGCTCTCACGGCCGGCTCATACTACCATGGAGATACCATTGGCATGTTCAACATCCTGACAGCTTGGCGTTTCTTCGTGAGTTCTCCTCGCCTTGGCCCTGCACGAATCACTGACAAGAAAATGTCAGGTTGGCGTAGGAATTGGTGGAGAATACCCTGCAGGCTCCGTTGGATGTGCCGAATCAACCGGAGAGCTCAAGGCGGGTTCGCGAAACATGTGGTTCATCCTCTTCACGAACTCCATGATAGACTGGGTGTGTCCTGTGTCCCAGCCATGAAGGCTCCCACTAACAACGGGCAGGGGTTCGTCTTTGGCGCCTTCGTCCCATATGTCGTAGCTGCAGCCTGCCACGATCGCCACCTCAGCACCATCTGGCGTACCTCACTCGGAATTGGTGTCGTTTTCCCCCTGAGCCTGTTCATCATTCGCCTCTTCCTCAAGGAACCTGAGGAGTTCCAGCGCAATTCCATGAAGTACGCCAAGACGCCATACGCATTGGTACTTCGCTTCTATGGCTTCCGTCTATTCGTTGTCAGCCTCATCTGGTTCATCTACGATGTGAGTAAGTCCCGTTCCATCGCGTGTCACTCAAGCTAACCCCTCAGTTTTCCGCCTACTCCTTCTCTATCTACTCCTCAACCATCCTCGCCAATATTTTTGATCAAACTGATGCACCTCTCACAGTGATCTTTGGTTGGAACACCGTCATCAACTTGTTCTATATTCCCGGCACCATGCTTGGCGCCCCTGTTTCCGATCTCATTGGGCCCAGGTATACCCTTGCGATTGGTGTCACTCTTCAAGCCCTTGTCGGCTTCATTATGGCAGGTTGCTACAATCGTCTGGCTCAGCCGAGCATGGTAGCTGCATTTGCCATTGTCTATGGCATTTTCCAGTCCCTCGGCGAACTCGGCCCCGGGAACAACATTGGTCTCATCGCTGCCAAGACATGTGCGACTGGAGTCCGCGGACAATACTACGGCATCGCCGCAGCAGTCGGCAAGCTTGGTGCGTTCATCGGAACGTGGGTCTTCCCTTATATCATTGCTGCAGGAGGCAACGACGAGACCAAGTCGGCACAGTACCCCTTTTGGGTATCGAGCAGTCTGTGCCTTGTGAGTGCCGCTCTAGTGGTATTCTTGATCCCAAACATCGGTCAAGATACCATCGCAGCCGAGGACCAGAGGTTCAGGGAGTTCTTGGAGAAGAACGGCTACGATACTCGCCAGTTGGGTCTCAAGAAAGGCGAGGTCTTGGAGGTGGAGGTGCCGAAGAAGCAGGACGGAAGCGGCGGGGCTACTCCCATTTCAACTCATTTCATCGAGGGAGATGGAAAGTCGACAAGTGACTGGATGGAGCCTCAGCTTCTGGGCGGTAAACAGAGCCCAAAAGAGCAGGGGATGTCCATACCGCTTGCCCCTGTGCAGGGAGCAAACACTCCCAAGCTCTGAGCTCAGCTTCGGTCTCTCGACTTTAGCTTGTGAGGTGGCGATGAGGATTGCTGGTCTGATCCCCCAACGGGAAGCTTTAGGCACCCTGGAAGTCGGATAGATGCTTGACTTGACGACGGACATGACTGATGATAGGCGTTTGGCGTAGGTTCTGGGCGGTCTGTGGGAGGGAGCCTCTGGCCTCGGATATTCACGATTGGACTTGTATCTAAATGCTTCCGCGACGAGCCACCTGAGATAGCTTGATCTGCCGCAGATCAACTTGTGCCTGTTTAAAAATGAATAACTCTCCTGAGAAATGTCTCTGCTCGGCAGAGTTTAGTCCTGGTCAAGACAAACGTCACTGTGACGGTTGACTCTCCGAGCACAGTGCGGTACTATTCGCCGTGGCTCAATGTACCGTATTATTCCACAAAATTGGCTTTTACTCAGACACCGTGCACGCCTTGATAGGTTTATCAAAGGCCTTACGCAAAGCCATTGAGTGCTCCTTGCACGATAAATAGGCCATAGGCTATATCCGGTAAGGCCTTTATGTTACCAAAATAGGCCTCTGCGCAGCTACACAGGCCACCCTACGGTGTTGCGTAATGCCTCTGATCGACCTAGTGATGCGTGCACGGTCTCCGAGTAAAAGCCAGTTCTTTGGAATAATACGGTATCTGAGCATGTCTCGGCATCTTTCACTCAAATTGCATTAACTGGCACGGCTCTACTCTCCTCTCAGTCCAACTCCAACCACACGAAAAGGATGAGACCATCTGCTCTTCAGCGAGGCCCTGGTATCTTTCCCAAGTCATGAACTCCACGAACCTACCAACTGATGACTGACTGCTCGATAACCAAAGCATCATGCCCCTATCCCCGACGCATCCGTGCTGAGATCAAGATATTGCTTGCCCTCGCCGCGATGATGATGATGCAGTGCTACCAATAAAGAAACCCCCTTTTCCTCGTTGCGTTCGTTATTCCATCGTACTGTTTTCCTTCCCTATGTAGGCTCTGCTCAATCGAGTTCGACGCTCTCCAGTGCTTCGCTTATGAAAGACTCGGCCTCCTTTGCCGGTTCTAACCGGTCGCTGTCAGCCGTCGTGTTACCACCACTCCTTTCCGTGACAGGCTTATTTCCCCCATCCTTATCCGCCCCCGCGTCCTCAAACTCATTTGCCCCATCATCGCCGTTCTCGCTGACCGGACCACCGGCCTCGCTGGGCTCACTTTCTGTCTCCGGTGGAGTCTGAAGGCCTGAAGGAGCTGTCGATAGGTTGCGACGCAGCATACACATCTCGACGGAGATTCCAGGACCGAAGGCGCAGCCGACAACGTGGTCGCGCGGACCGCGACCTCCGGGAGTCATGGAATCCATTTCCTTGGATCGCAAGCGGTTGAGCACGCTGATGATGGTAGCCGAGCTGCTGTTGCCGTGGCTTATGTACGTGTCATAACTGGCTCGCATATGCTCAGGTGTTATGCCGAGCGTCTTCTCAGCGCCGGTGAGAATCGTGGCACCACCGGGATGCATCGCCCAGTCATAATCAGCGGGAGTTCGATAGTTTTCCGGCGGAGGCTGGGGCAGAGCCTTGAGCAGTGCCTTAAAGGCAGGCTCGAGAACTCCCTGGGTCAACGCTGGTACACGCGGCGTCAAGACGACTTTCCATCCCAATGGGTCGACATCAAAGCCGAGATCTGACTCCGTATCGGGAATTGTGTGGTGCTCCCACCCCAGGAGCTCATACACGGGAGGGGACAACGTCTCATCGGGAGCGCCGAGGCCGTTGCTGAGCACCAGAGCGCCGGCGCAGTCGCTGAAAAGTGCAATGCCAATCCGAGTGTCCTGGTCGGCATTTATGCTATCGAGCTCACTGCGCACGAGGGTGGTACTAATCTCGAGTGCAACGACGAGGATGCGCGCCGACAGCCCGCGCATGGCATGGCCGAGACAGAGGTTCGCAGCCGTGCGCAGCGCCGCCAGTCCGCCGCTGCAGCCAACGCCATGAAGAAGCACCTTCTCGACCGACGGACTGAGCCCGAGGTCCCGCGCGACGAAGTGGTCGTACCCAGGGTTGGCCGAATTGGTGCACGTTGTCGACACCATGTGGGTGACTTGGAGGGCCTCGACACGCGCCTCGGTCAGCGCCTGTCGGGCAGCGCTCACCGCAAGTGGCACACCATCTGACATGAAGATGTTGTTGAGATCGGTGATGGTCGGCGCTGTTGGGCCATTGACGAGCGGGTGGTCAGGTGTTCCAATCGAGCTCCTCTGGTCGATACCGGTAAAGCGGTTGATGCTGAGCACCTTTTGCATCCTGCGGGTTTGTCCATGTCAGGCCATTTGTGCGGTCGGGGGAGGGGTGGGGGATGCAGGCCAGGGAGGAGGCCTACGCTGGTGAGTCTGGGTAGAACTTCTTGCTGAGTACGTCCAGCGCCGAGGGGGGTATGGAAAAGGGAGGGTATTGCGTCCCCAGCCCTATGATCGAGAGGCCGAGCTCTCGCTGCGTAGCGGGCGCAGCCATGGTCGCTGGGCTCCGAACTCGGGGAGAGGGGAGATCGCAAGGTGGTTGTAGATCAATTGGGGAGAACGAGGTTTCCCGACTTCCTTGGGTTTAATTGGGTTCGAAATGAAGCTTTGAGGCGTCGTGGGGGCTGGCGCGCAGCTGGTCGTCTGATCTGCGACGAGCGGTGTCTGTCTGCTTGAAGGCTCGCAAAGGGGGAGGGGCACGACAAATCCGGCGATCAACAAGTCGACAAGGGTAGGGCGAAGAAACGACGGTTTCTGTAGACGGCGTGCTATCCAGACAGCAGGGAGAAGCTTTGCGAAAGCCAAGGTAAGAGATGTAGGAGGTGAACGACGAGAGACTTCAGACAAGGTCTTGAAGCGGGTCGGCGGCGTTCGACGCTGCCCGGCGGTTAGATAGATAGTGGGGCTGTCAACATCGACCTTGCTGGGCGGCGTTTCAGAAACGGCGAGCAGGATGCCTTTCGGCAGCCACTGGCATGTACCGAGCCCAAATACACACCTCCGAATCGCCACACGGGACTTTTGAAGTCGTCAGCGCGCGGAGACGCGTGGGCGCCGGGAAGATGGCAAACAATTGCACAGCCTCGCCGAAAAGTTCCCAATGGCGATCCGTCTTCGAGGCCAATATCAACATTGCGCTTGTTGGTAACACCAAGCAGACCACTCCGGGGCCGCTTTGATCCTGCCAAGCGTCTGTTGAGATCTCAACCCACGGTCAGGTTTTAGTGGTGAAGCGGGCTGCAGCTGCCAACTGTGGTTCCTTGCTGAGCGCTGGAAGTGGAGATCCCAGACTGCAGGAGCGGGAGCAGGAGCGGGATTGCTCCTGCCGCGCTTGACATCATCTTTTGAAGGTTAGCATGAGGAATCCTTGCAGCCGTAACCGCCTGCCCGATTGAACGCACCCCGATAGATTTCGCAATATGATGAATCATCAAACCAGTTGGTCCATCAATAGCGGCGATTTTAGTTCCACGCGAGCGGTAGCCCATGATGCATATCTTGCTTCGGTATATTTTCCCAGTTCGCTGCGGCCAGAACGCTTTCGGTATCAATTCCGCGTCCGTTTGGCCACACGGCGGCGCTAAGGCAAACGGTCGGACTTGAAGAATCCGAGAGAGTTCACTCCCTTCTGTCGGGGAGAGGTCACAAAGCTGTATCCTCCGGGGCATCCTACCGAGGCCTGGGCCTTGCCGGCATCCGAAGCCGAGACCGGGATCCCCGGAAAGAATCCTGTTGTGGGTCTCCATGGAGCTGGCCCGGTGCGGATGGAGGAGGAACTTCGGGGTTGCCATGTGCCTGTTTTCTCATTCGCCACCCCGCATTCCTCGGCAGCGGCGCCCAGAAAACGGGAATGCATGCTTCGAGACAAACTCATTAGCAGGAAAATGCCGTGTACAGCCAAGTATTCCAGTCTTGATAGAAATATGCTTAACGATCGCAAACAGTGCAAGCAAACAAGCACAAGGTATCAAAACAACAAGATTGCCGCCCCCCGCCTATACACCCTAAGCCGTCTTCTCAAGCCGTCTTCTTCCATTGCAGATAGACACCAATCAAACTGCTGAGAGTACCTGCCAGACCAACAGCGCCATCATCAAGGGCAACCCAAGAAAGGGCGGACACCGGGACCGTCAGGTCGCAAAGGTCCGAAGTCAGCTGCAGCTGGCTTGCCGCACGCTCACTACCACGCATTCGTTAGCATCATCTTCATTCAACAGCGGAAACACAAAAACTCACATCGCAATCCGCTTGCTCTCCACAACGCCCTCACCCTCCTTCCGGTCCACCCGCGCCTCCCTCTGCCGCAGCTGCCACAGCGTGTACATCTGTGCAACGACGCTGCACGCCAACCCCATAGCCCAAAACCTATACGCCTCCGTCTGGAACTTCTTGGCGCTCGGGCTCTTCTTGATGCCCGTAGCATCCAGCACCGTCGCGATATCCAGCGTTAGGTACCCCGCATAACCCAGCTGCCTCCCCACGGCGGCGTACCTCAGCACGGGGTCCATCGTCTTCGCATCGGCAGCGGCGGCAGCGGCCTTAAAGTGCTCGACGTTCTTGCCGACACGCAGCACCTTGCGCACCATGCCGAACTGTTTCTTCATCGTCTCCCAGGGCGCGATGGCCGTCTTGGGCTGGTTGGTGCGGAGGAGGTACCAGGCGTAGAAGCGCGCAAAGTATTGCAGCGTGCGGAGGAGCTTGTCGCGGCCGACGGTGGTCGCGACGTACTTGAGGTAGTGCGCCACCGCAGGGTGGTAGACGAGGGCGTCGGCAACCATCTTGTATGATTTCTTCCTTTGAGGATCGCGGGAGGTTGTTGTTGCGGTTGTCTCGGGACTTACTCGTCGGGTTTGCGACGATGCGGGTGGGTAATGTTTCGCGAGTGCGTAATGCGCCGAGAGATGTCGGGTTCGTGGAGAGCTGGGAATTCAGCAAGAGCAGGGAAATGGAATGGAGAGTGGGAAGTGAAAAGGAACGAGTAATCCCGCCTGGCTCGTAGTGTAGGTAGCGTCAAAGAAAGAAAGGGGAGTTGAGGCTACCCGACGTCGCTCGCTCGGGGTGGCACGCAACGGAATTGCCGAGGTCTCTCGCGCGATTGAATGAGCCGCGGGGAATTGATCGGCTCATGCAAAGAGGGTGGATCCGGGGCATCGGTGCCAAGCGAAGCCCGAAACAGGGGGTTAGGGTTCACGGTGGAGGCCTTTGTTTCACTGCCATTGCTGTGATTCTCATCTCATGATATTTCATGAGCAGCATTTGATGCCAACGAGTCCCATTGATGAGCCAGAAATGCGTCTATCCATATACAGTTCTGGCTAAACGCTAGGGTACACAGCCCGGAGGCATGCACGTGGCTCAGAGCAAGCCCCGTTCTATAACTTGGAAGACGGAGTAAACAAGGCCAGCTTCTCTCTAAGAGTCTCCTCGGCCTCCTTCTCGATGCGAGCGATGAGGTCCTTGCAGTTGGGAATGTCATGGATCAGACCGATGACCTGGCCTGCGGTCCAGACACCATACTCGGGGTCGCCGTTTATGAAGACCTCGCGACCACGCTTGCCCGAGACGAAGGGCGCAATCTCGGAGAACTCGCCCGTCTTGCTCTCCTGCTCGACCTTGAGGGCTTGCTCGGTGACCTTATTCTTGTAGAGACGCGTGGTGTTTCGCCAGCGCCGCAGGACCAGCGCAGTGTCGGTCTCTTCGGCGCGGACAATTTGTTCCTTGATGTTTTGATGGATTGGGCTCTCCACAGTGCACAGAAACCGGGTTCCCATGTTGACACCGCACGCTCCAAGAGCTAGTGCGGCCGCGAGACCCTGCCCATCTGCAAATCCACCAGAGGCGATGAAGGGCACCTTGAGGGTCTGGCGGGCTTTGCTGAGAAGGATGAAGTTGGTGATGTCCGACTCGCCAACGTGGCTGTCAGTGGGAGTGGCAATCCGTTAGCGATTACAGATCCAAAAGACTGTCCGAGCTGGGAAGAGAACAGAAGAGCAGAGAAGCAGGAAGCTACGTACCCAGCGCACTCGAAGCCATCGATGCTCAGGAAATCAACCCCAAGCTTCACAGCCGACTGGGCGTGCCTGATAGTGGTGCACTTGTGGAGGACGATAACTCCGGCCTTCTTGAGCTTGGAGATGACAGGCCCCGGCGAGTTGCCAGCTGTCTCCACGATCTTGACGCCCTCGTCGATAACGACTTGGGCGTAGGCGTCATAATCCGGAGGCACAAGAGCAGGCAGCAGGGTGATGTTGACGGCGAAGGGCCGCGATGTCATCTTTCTGCACTTTCGAATCTCCTGGCGGAGACCCTCGGGCTCGGGCCAGATGAGAGCGGTTATGATGCCCAAGCCGCCGGCGTTTGATACGGCGCTCGCGAGTTCGGCGTAGCCGACATGCTGTTAAGGGGCGGCCACGTTAGCCCCGATCCGCCACCGAAACGGCACGATTCCTCGCTCGGAGCCCGACACTTACTTGCATGCCACCCTGGACCACGGGCACTTTGGGTCGCAAGAGGAACGGCGTGTCAGCCCGACTGTTCCGCTGTCCCGGACTTGATTCGCCGAGGAACGAAGATCACTTACCCGTGATGCCGAGCCGGCGGGTGAGCTCCGTGTTGAAAGGCATCCTACCGGCGATGGCGCGGAGGCGGGCGGCGGCGGGAGTGACGAGATGCGGGAGCCGCGAAGCGGGTGTGAGTGTGAGCTGGCAACGGCCCACCGATTGTGAGACAGCTGAGCTAAAAACAGAACGTTATGGCGAACGCAAGCAACGCGACTGCGGACCCTGCTTTTGCTGCACGCTGAACGATGCAGGTGTTTCGACAAAGGAGCAGAGAGTCAGAGGAATGCCTCTCATATGCATCGCACTCGAGTTTACTAGCGACTGGTCAGCTGAGACAGACCCTTCTCAGCCAGGCACGTCCCGCGATCGATTTGGGACGAGAAAGCCGAGGCACGGCGGAATGTGACCCGCGCCGAGCACCAGCGGAGGGCCTAGCGCTGTTACGCTGGGGCAATCATCAGCAGCAAATCCCAAAGCCGTAAAGCTGTTTCGGCGTCTTCAGAGCAACAAGAGCCTCAATTGATCATCCTTGCAGCTGATGTGTTTTTCCGAGTGATTATTTCTGCCGTTGTGGTCTGGATCTGAGGATGGTCGTGCTTGCCGTTCCTGATTCACGTGCAAATTCGTGTCCGATGACGTATTTTGTCAGCGAACGCCGCAGTGGTACGGCCTCCGAGCGCCAAGCCAAGTCTTCAGAGGCAGGACTCGATCGAGCTCCAGGCCTTCACCAAAGCCTCTGAGCCCTCACGAATGAGAGTAGTTGCGCCAGTCATTGCGTCCCCGAAGCGAGTCAATCATCGACTTCGACTCGCACACTTCCTTGTTCTTTGCGGCTCTGCAGCCCACCAACAGAGACCCAATAAACAAGCATCAATTCCCCGAATGGCTTCATGCTGCTCATGCTGCATCCGCCAAGCTGGGAAACCCGAGTCAGCCTCTTTGCTCACACCACCAGCTGCATCAGCGACATGGCAAAATTGCACTTTCAATTAGTCTTGCCGCAGTGCTTGGCTCGACCTCCGACGACCGTGGACAACAATCACCCTGTGCAAGTAGCAGCCCGCCGAGCCAAGAGAGTATCACAACCAAAGTGAATGTCCCACCCCACGCCCCGCCCTCCGGCGGAGGACGGACGGCGGCGGACAGCGGCGATGTTGCTTGTTCTCCTCCTTTTTCCCGGCGGCCACCGGAGGCGCGGGTTCCAGCAGCACCGATGAAGGGGCCACAGCTCCTACCCGATCGCGCTTCTCAAAGAAGCAAGACGTGCCGCATCGTGCCGCTGCGATGCGTGGGCGCCCAAACACGCCGCGCTGCTTGGCGGCAAACCACGGCGTTGCAGCCCCCGCCCGGCCGAGGATACCTAAGTACTCCGTACCGACCGACTTACCTGCCCGCCATACCGTCCACCCGCCCTTCAGCATTTCGGCGCAACTGTCGTCATCAGCGCTCACCTCTGAGAGTGGGCACCTTCCGGGCTGCCGTCCTACTATTCCACAGCAGACAGCCGGTCGCGCACGCTGAGCCTTGGCTGTCCTGGTGACGACGGGTTGATGCAGCTGTCAACAGATTTGAAACATGGCAATACAGTCTCGCCCGAAGTGGTACTGAGAGTCGCAAATTTCAGGAACACCCGGGCAGTTATTCCCGTCCGGACGCTGGTGGTGTCCAGCGGATGTGGAAACCGCTCCCATGCCGCAACGTGATCGGATCCCCTAAGGTCAGGACGGAAGACTCGGTGGACATTGGCCGGCCACGTTGACGTTCGCCTCGGCACACGGCCTGGCGTCCGGTCGGACAGCTGGTTCGTTCTTTCACCTCCTTGTTGTCACCTCTAATTGCCTGCGATTGCAGCTTCACATCAGTCAGATGCTTCACCGTCTCATCGGCGTAATTTACAGGCCTATAGGAGGCGGACGGGTGTGAGCACGCCGCGTGTCAGCCGACCCGCCTGCTGCACGTTGATCGACCATTCCGGTTTCCCAGTGGCTCAACCCGTAGCTTTAGGGCTTGGCCCAAGTGTGCCGAAAGCCACCACTTACTATCCAGTGCCGCATCACGCCACAGCCGGCGTTGGTGGTTGAGACAGGGCTGATGGCAGCGAATCTCGTTATCGGCCAGTCGACAACGCCTTGATCAAGGCTGTCCAGTTGAACGATTATGGCACAGTGCAACAACAGCCCTGGATGGACTTTGTTGCCTTGATTCCGAACCACAGTTCAGACAGAAGCTACAGAGTCGCGAGGAGAGACGTCGTCTCAGAAGAACCGGACAGTCGAACATCTCGCCGTCGTTGGGTTGGCATGCTTAAACGTGGCGCCGCGGGTTGCTTCTCCATGCGTTCGTTCACCTTGAGTTGTGAGAGACGACCCGGCGTACCTCGGGGTCACCTGCACATCGAAGAAAAGCTGTCTCGCCTCTGGAATATGCACTTTCTATCCCTCGTCCCCAGAATACACTCCCACGCTCTTTGGAGAGATAACAAGCCCGGCGCACTTTCTGAGGGTTTCCAGAAGCCATGCCAGTACGTACTGCACGGGATGGGGATCAAAGTACCACTGCCATAACTCCTTCCGCCAACGCAACTGACTCCGCGGGGAAATAGTTGTTCCTATTCGCTGGGCGTTACACGAGGTGTCCATTCCTTCGGAGCCTGACAGTTTTGGTGGATGCCCATCCATTGCTCTCGATTTGTGGATGGCTCACCCATTTCCGCCAGGACGGGACAAGGTATGTCGATTCGAGATCGGGGGCCAGGTACCGTCATAGGACCAAAAGTCCACGGGCGAGGGCAGATTGTGCTACACCACCAATTTTTCCCGTTATGGAGCCGGTTGCGGTGCCTTCGTGTTTAGCCCTGGCCCGGGAGCCTGGAACCGATTCGGGTAGCACCCGATCAAGAGATCCGCAAAAGCAAACAGGTCGAACCAGGATTTGGAAGCATCTCGATCGATTGGAGGAAACGGATGGCTGCCATTGACGGAAAATCGCCAGGCACCAAAACATTTCGCCAAGGCAGACTGAGAGGGCGAAAGTTGAGAGTCGAGTTTCATGGAGATAACAGCAAGATGCTGACCCAATGGTGAACAATTGAGCTCTGGGCGTGACTAATACCATATAGGTACACGCAGTTGCTTTCATTTCGTGGGTTCTCTTCAGATCTCAGTCGAGGTGAAGCGTTCCCCCACCATGCCACCATGATGAGGGGTTGCGGCTTGTAAGTCAACCTGGGCCTATTTTTGACTCGCTGGCCGTCCAACGACATGGCCAACTCATCGGTTGATCCAGGGGTCCTGGGCAGCAAAACCCACATAGCGTTTCTGCCCAGCCCGTCGATTAGCTGCATGGAAAGCTGTAGTTTTCGATGACGATAACGACGAGGGAGAGAGCGGGTGTTCGTGGTTTGTGGTGCCTTGCGGACTCGCCGCCAAAGTACGGAGCGGACTTGAAAGGTACAACCACTACCCAATTTGCACAAGTCTTTTCTTTTTGCAGACCATTGATTCGCGTTAGGACGTTTTAGGTATGATCCATGGACTTGGGCTGCGAACGACCAGTCCGCTCTCCCGCCCATGACCTAACCGGGGTGTTTATGCTTGCTTTTTCCCACGCATTCTGCACCTGCTCGCAGTCGCAGTTTGGCTCAACCTGGGCTCTTTCCACTCATCGCCCTGCCGGGCCCGTGGCCCTAGAATCTGCTCCGGCGCTACTGTACGTCCAGCCACGTCTTCAAATGTATCAGGGTACAGTACAGTATGTTGCATGGGTCCGTTCGGGGCCTGCCGTGATGTGTTCCTGGTACGACGCATGTAGGTTTGGTCAAGGCCCACTGCATTCCAACGAAGTGGATGACGGGTGCCACCGCCGTCCTTCTCGTCCCGGGGGGGTGAGTTGGCCAGCGGAAGACGAACGAAACAAGCACCGGGAAGAAGAGCTAAAAAAGAAACAGGGAGGTAGAAAAAGAAAGGAAAGATGACAATCCCGGCAGACCCAAGAAACACAGGCTGCCCACGGACCAGCTAGCCAGTCAACACCCAAATCAAAAATCCCCGATTCTCCAGAACCTCACGAGTCTGAAATAATCACCGCCTCCTGCTTCTTTCTCCTGCCTCACCCTATCTTCTCGCAGGATACTCACCTCCCAGGCTTTCTTGCCCCTCCTCGGCTCAAGGCACAAGGGATTCGAGATACATCCACAGCTTCAGTCAACCCTTGCCTCACGATGCACCATCCCGCGGCTTGCCAATAAGTCTTCCGTCTTCCTGCAACTTTGCGCACAAACACGGCTTCAACGGCGACAGCACCAGTCCATATTGATCTGGAGGCAAGGGGAGAGGATAAGCATCTACCCTCGCGGATCTCTTCGAATCCGTTGCGGCCACATCGCACCGGCATCTCGCCTCTCACTCAGTATCAGAACTGCCGGACCGTTCTTGTCAGAAGATCCCAAAAGCTCAACAGCATCGTGGATATAAAAGAGAACAAAGGAGCCGCCATCCCACTTCCTTGGCTCTACCTCCATTCTCATCATCGCTTGTCTCATTTCGACACAACGAAGTCGCCTCAGTCTTCATTACCTCGATCACTCCAAGCCGCTAGCCTCGACTGATCTGTTGTAACATCTCATCATCCGTCTTTACCCATCAAATCCACTTCCTTTCGTGATTCTTGTCGTTTCACTCTCAATTGAGCCTCAATCACACCGGGTATCACTGTGGCAAAAGGCAACCGAAGCAATGGCGTATAAGAGCTCCTCCTCCTCTAAGCAGGTAGCGCCATCCACCCCCTGGCAGGACAAGCTCAGGCGTAGGTGATCCCTGCAGGTCCAATCTACGTTTCTCATGGCAGCCACAGTGCTGAGAGGAGAACGTAGTACCCCCCCCTGGTTCCTCCATGTTACACAAACACATCATCAATTGTTACCGAACCATCGCCACTAACCTGACCTTTTTCACACGTCACAGAAGCCTGCCGTGAACTCCAGGTCCAGGAGCCCATTTTCCAACTCGTATCAGACAGACGAGGTAAGTACATTACATGCACGGTCCAAGTTCTACATGGACATGTTGCTCAAGTGAAGAGACGAAATATTGACTGACATCTCACTTCTCCCCATTATCAGGTGGCCGCACAGCTTGGTCAAGCAAGGTCACCGTCTACGGAACGGAACTCAGCGCTAGGTTCTGGTACGATGGCAAGAACACCAACAACGCCAAGGAAGATGCCGCCGAGGTCGCGCTCACATGGCTCAACGGCTCTTCCTCACCTTCGACCAGCCGCGGCGGGTGGTAGATGACCGCGAGGGCCGGCAGGACGATACAACTATCTTCTCATCCCCCGGCCCTCACCTTTTTCCCCTCTCGACACCTCTTCGCAGTCCCTGGTTGTCCGATCTTCTCTCTCCCGGTGCGCACTCGGGTGGCCTCGCCAGTGTTTTTGGGTTAGGGGGAACCTAATCTGATCTCGGACCTGCTGGATATCGATCGACCTTTCTCTCTCTACGAACGCCATGGATCTATTCTGGAAACGGAGAACTGCACTGTCTGACATTTAGTCGGCGCTGTGTGCCTGACACGACGTCAGCAGCCTCCCCACGGGTTGAAGCTGCCAGATGTCCGGAGCTGGCCGGCACTGATAGTCAACACGCGGATCTATCTGTTTCTCGGGAATTCTATGGCAAAGTTTGAGTTGGGCATTGTCTCGAAGTCTGTCGGGTCGGGTCAGCGGCTCCCCCTTTTTCCCTCACGGCACAATCGAGCATCATCCACGACATACACTACCAACGACAACAACCACAACCACGGACTCCACCTGCATCCTCTCACGCATTTATGACCTTTTTCTTATCTTCTTCTCACTCTCGGCGGGTTTGTTCGGACTCTTCCCTTATCTCATGACACTATTATTATCCTTATTATTATTGCTTTTTCTTTTTTATCTTCTGCCTGGTTCCTTGTACGAATATATCGATATACCACCGTTACAGTCAGATCAGATCATCATCACGGAGTTGAGAGTGGGGAAACAACAATCATCATCGAACAACAACATTTTGGTCATATGCCCCGCGGCGAAACGGAACAATTACGACAACATAGGATGCGGCGCAAGAGCAGACTTTTTCTTCTTTTTCATCTTTTTTTTGGTTCGGCATTCATGAATTCTTGTTTTTGGATACTTTTGGAAACGGGGCGGCGGGCTCATAGCAGTTATGGAAGGAAAACTCTTTTTTGTTCGCGAATTACTCTATTCGGCTGGGCTGGGTTGGCAGATTATCTACAACTATGTTGGATTGGCAAAGATCATACACACACGCATATCGTGGCGTTGATCACCGGATTTGTTTTTTGGGAAGGCTAGAATTTACACAAGATGGCGGATTGCATATTTTTGCGCATTATTCCTGTTTGTTCTTTTTGCTAGGTTTTACAATAGGGAAATGGAAAAGAAAATTGGAAACATTTTTGGAACCGTTGCTTTTCACCATACATATGTCGCAGATGGTCTCAGTTGCTTGCATATTTCCCTGGGAGACACGCTAGAGCTTGAGGGAGGGATCAGCCCGCCGCGGCTCGTTCCGAGATAGGAGGTCGAGCCCGCTTCCGTTGACGGAGGGGCATGGCCGGGTGAGGCGGACGGCACAAGGACGGATAGGTGCTGGGACTGAGGAGGGGCTGATCGTTTGCAACTGGCTCACCACCGTCTATTTGCCACTGGGTTGGAGACTTACCAAGGCATTGACGGCAACCTGCTGGGTTGGACGACTGGTAGCGAGAGCCGGCCAACGAAGTGAAGCTCTTCGCGATGAGGATGACCGCAAACGTCCAATGGGACAAACTCAGTCACCAGTGTGCTTGGGCTTGCCGACTCGATGCAAGGTATTTACCGCGGATTAACGCATACGGATGGTGGACTGTCGATCCATGCAAGAGCGAGGTGCAGCTGATCTGGCAAAGATAGTCTGCAGTGTCGACGACCAGGCATTTGGGGCTCTGAGTGACCGCATTGGAGCTTCAAAATAGTACCAGGTACTCTGCGTTGTTCAATATTGCCGCAATGCGTGGGAGCAACGACCTGAGGTTGGCGGTTCTGTGTGGGAGGGGGTCAGCAGGAAAGGGTGAGGTTGGGCGTTCCCGTGACCACGCCACGGTGTCGGATGTCGTCAAGGGGGCGCCGGCCGCCGAATTTGGCGTCGGTCCCGGATTCGGGGGCTGCTCTTGCAGAATGGACGAAAAAGAGGCCGGGATCGCTGCGCGGCGTCCGCATATGCCTTGAGCATCAACAAGGCCACGCCGGCTTGAGTTCGGGCAAATAGGCGTGGCAGAAAGTCGGCGGCAGGAGGCGCTGCATGTTCGGTTTGCTGGAACTGGGGAAAAGAAAAGCGAGAAGCGAAAGCTCCCTGCTGGCGGTCAAGACCGGTATCCCGGGAGGTAGCTGGTTGGACGGTCCTCGCAGCCGGCGGAGGGGTCAGATATCGTGGAAAACCGCATCCTCCCCCGCCGAACAGCGTCGGTAATCCATACAAACCTGTGGAAATCTGGCCAACTGACCGCACCCCATGCGCCCGAGCGTGCAGCGGCAATGTGTATGTATGGAGAGCGCAGGATTGCGGGACTGCGCTGGGAGAGTGAGCTGTCTCTGCGTCGGGTGCGGAACAGGGGTGGAAGTGCAAGTCGCAGGCGTGAAAAAGACTGGCGGTGACGGTGCGAATTCGATACATACCGTACGTATCGATACCGACGGGAGATCAGCTGGGAAAGGGAAGAAATCACGCATCCATGCCTCCGACCTGTGAGCAGCTGATGACCAGCGCCTGCAAAGTCCTTGCTCGGCGCCGGGATTGGGGGCGCGGGTGGATGGTGAGCTTCCGGACAGCAGCCCGGTCCCCGGAGCGTGGTGGGGCTGGCATCCCGCTTGTCTCCCGCTTCCCGCACCCAGACCGCATCCCTCCAAAGTCATTGAGGGTGGCACGTGCACCACATCCAATGCCAAGACGCTGCATACTCCGGCAAAATCTCGGCACCAAAAAAAAAGTCGGGGCGCAAAAGAACATCGGATTCAGCAGCATCCTGAACGCGGTGATCCTGCCCTGGTGCGCGACTGCGACGAGTTCCGCCATCCATACCCACACACCACCACGATGACGCCACGGATGAACGTCCTTCCCAGCTTCCGGGCGCTGTCGATACGGTCGAGGGCGCTGGCCCAACGGTGCATCGCAGCGCAAACACGTCAGCTCAGGACCGGCAATATCGATTCCGACACGGACAACTTCAGCGATGTGCTCCGAAGTAGGATGCAGGCCTATGGGCAGCAGAGTCCAAAGGAGGAGGAATCTGAGAACGAGAAGCCTGCGGAGCGACCTCTGACCGAGAATGAGATTGCGTTGAACCAGCTGCAACAGGCTGCCTATGGCCTCAACCCCTTCGACCCCGAGGTCCATGGCCACAAGTATGGTGTGCCCGCGCTACCGATAGCCCCAGATATGAATCACAAGAGACGCTACGATACGGTGGTTGAGCAAATCACGAAGCTCTTGATGAAGGATGGAAAGCTGGCCAAGGCCCAAAGGGTGAGTCCAACCTTCGGAGGAGTAAAAGCAGCCAGAACGGGAACGGCATGCTAACGAGTCTGCTTGCCAGGACATGGCCATGATCATGAATCACCTTCGCTCCTCGCCAGCACCGAAAATAAACCCTGCCAAACCCTTAATACCAGGCTCGCCACCGCCTGACCAGCTACCGCTCGACCCCGTGACGTATCTCACAGTTGCCATTGACTCGGTTGCGCCCTTGATCAAGATCCGGAAATACGCCAAGCTCGCCGGTGGTGGTAGAGCTCTCGAACTGCCGGCTCCTCTCCACCTACGGCAACGAAGGAGATGGGCCTTTGGCTGGATCTTGGACGTGGTGAACAAGAAGCCGTCCAGGGGCAGTGGTCGAGGCATGTTCCCGACCCGCGTGGCTGAGGAGATCATCGCCGTGGTAGAGGGCCGGTCCAGCGTCTGGGAAAAGCGACAGGAGCTTCACAAGAGGGGCACCGCGGTCAGAGCCAACGTCTTCAGCATGAAGATGAAGGGCAAGAAATTATAGAAGGTTGCCGGCTAGACGGGTGGTGTATCTTACTGTACATGTTACCGGCGTAGGGCAGGGTGCCAGTGTATACTAGTTGTCTGAATACCCAAAAACATCATAGAATCAACGGCCCTAGAAGGTGTAGATATGACTCGCAGTCTTCGCCATGCTGCAGCTAGGTCCATATTTTGGGGGTTGCGCAGTCGTTACGGCGAGTCTCCGCTACTGGGCTGGCTACCTACCAAGAAAACATCCAGAATCCGGCACGCCCTTTGCTACTTGAACCCTTCATTCCGATCGTGATCTAGAAAGCGTCGAGCAGCCTGCATTGGCGTTGCCGGGTGTGAGCCGTAACGGGTAGTCATCAACCACTCCAAACTTACTGCCCAACTAGGTAGCGTCAAGCCATGTGACAAGCTCTCCACTGTTCGGCGCTTGATGCATGAAACAAAGCGACTCTCCGTTCCGGGAGGCCTCCTACTCCAGAATACTGCATTTTGAGATGCAATTGGTGGTCTGAATGCCACAACTAGATGCCCCACGTTTGAAATGGGGGGTTTCTGCATGCTGCACTCCTTGCATGGGCAGGTTGTGCCTCGAAGTTATGTGGTGATCTGATGACTGCTGTTGTGGGGATGCGGGGTTCTGTGGCTGGTGAAGGCTCTTCCCTCCCGCCTGTCGCCTTCAAAAGTACACCCGAACTTCCAGATCAAAACACGCACAATTTGTGCTAAGGGGGAGCTGTCAATGTTCTTGATGGCCTCTGACGCTTGTCTCAGAGCCGCGTCCGGGCTGCGACGGAGAGCTGATCGGAGCCAAGCGAAGATAAACGGTACCTAGTATAAAGTTGCAAGTCAACTGCCAAGAGCTCAAGCTGTCACCCGAGCCACTTTGGAGCGGCCCCGGTCCAGACCACTTGCGGCGAAAACGGTGGTCTCCTCCACGTCATGCACATGGAATCCACAAAACATCCAAATCGCCTTGAATCTTGATGCTCTCAGCCGACCACCAGCCGCAATTCTCAAGTGGAACTGCTTTCATCTCGTGCACGACATCGCGCCCGCCACCACTTCCGTGGCCTCAAAGCTTCGCCTTACTGATTGACCACTTCCTGCCTTTCACGGCGTACCGCCGACAAAGCTTGCTGGTTGGTTTCTTGGCAGTTCGCGCCGAGTCGTGCCTCCTCTGCTTGGCTTCTTGGCAGCTCCCAGCTCGACGCAATCGGGCTGAGGGGCCCCGCCATGGTGTGAGGCGACAAAGTGCCTCTCGTATCTCGTCCCCACGATGCCGTGTCAACAGCTTGCATTCATTACCATCCGACCACATTGTTTACCCCGTTGACGGCTGTACCTCGAGGCGCGTTGTTGGGTAACACCATTCCATCCGGTCTGCCGCAACTGTCTCACACGCAAACGCAACCTCAACCTTCGCCGACACCGAAAACCTCTGCCTTCCGCCTTTCGTCATCGCCCTGCCGCAAGGTCTTCGCCGACCTCCCTGCGCGTCGCGGTCGCCGCTACACCGCCACCTGCCCACCATGGCCAGCAAACAAGCAATGTCGATGGAGGCCATGCTCGACGAGGAGCGTCGAGAGGTCCTCGCCCTCTTGGAGGGCACCCAGCAACGGGCGAAGCCCCCCAGCTCCGTCGACGGTCGCTCTTCGTCTCCTTACACTTCGCCGCGCTCCCCGGTGCGAAGTATGCTCGACATTGGTGACGATATTCCATCCCTAGTCCTTCCCCCTGAGTCCCCCTCAAGCCCTGGAACTAAGACTTTACCTCCTCGATTAGCCCCGGTCAGAAGCATGCTCGATGTCGATTCCCCACCACCTGCTACCGCTCCCATTCGAAGTATGCTAGATGTTGGCGATAGTCCGCCGCACTCCGCATCGAAAAAGGTCTTCAGTAGCCCATCGTCACCCGTCGACTCGACCCATCGTCACGCCAGCGGCGGTCACGGCGGTCACCCGAGAAGCATGTCGGATGCCGCGTCCAGGCCCGCAGATTTCGGGCCCCGGTCCTCGGCATCGCGCTTGGATCCAACATCCAATTATCAGTTTGGCGATATTCTGACAAACAACACGGGAAATGCCAAGCCCAAACGAGTCACCCAGGGCGGCAAGCGGTCCTCGATGGCTGAGGTCATGAGAGGCAACGACGTGTCCAACTTGATGCTTCCTGGCGACAGGGGGCGCCACTACTCAACAGGAGGAAACTCGCTGCGCTTGAACGACAAGTCCAGGTCACCCCACAACAGGGGGCTGAGATCCAACTCTCCTGGCAACTTGCTGCATGGGCGCCAAATGAGCCCGGGAGCCCGCGCAATTCTCAACGACCCCCTCGATATTGACTACCACAATGCATACAGGCGGTTGTCTGATGCTGCTCTTGCTCGGTCCGGGGGCAGTCTCTCAGAATTTGGGCGACGGAAGCGGTCGGACGATGCGGTTGGGTCTGGCCGGTTGACAAAGGACTACCTGAGTCCCGATGGAGACCTGCTTGTTGAAGACAGTAGCGAAGACAATCATAGCTCGTCGGAGGACGAAGGCGAGCGCGGTAGGAAAACTGCTCGCACTTTTGGAAAGGCAAATCAAAAGGGAACCAGCGGCGGTTCAAACTCACCCGAGACGACAAGGACGGCTAGGAGCTTGTTGGCAGCTGCGGAGGAGGAGCGTACGTGAAGATTCCACAGGGCCCTCTTGGAACATGCTAATCCGTCGAATAGGTCTCCACGTTGCCGCTCAACAGCCTACCTACAAATACAGGTCGTTGCTCGACGAGCCTGAGATCAAAATCACGGCACCATCCGGCGAGCGGGTGAAGCAAAGCAAGTCAGGGATACATCCCGCCACAAGCTTCGATCTTCCTCCGCACTCTGGCACCCACACACCCATTGACTCTGACACGGAAGCCGATCTTACTGATATCAGGAGAGCGCAGAAGCTCTCGTTTTCCATGTCACAGATCATCGACACTCCTGAATCCCACAGAACCATTCAGATCATTACGCGCGGCGAGTACGCCAAACTCGTGCAGGAGGCAGAGGATGAGCACAAACGCCCACGCAAGTACCTGGTGGCGACCGACCTCAGCGACGAGTCAACGCACGCCCTCGAGTGGGCTATAGGAACTGTTCTCCGGGACGGCGATACTCTGTTGGCTATTTACTGCGTGGATGAGGAGACGGGCATCGCATCCGGCGACGGTGAATCTGGAGTGCCTGATCAGCCCAAAGCGATGAGAGACCAGGCCGCGGTCATCAACGTGATGGCAAACAGCAAAATCCCTGTGACCCCTGGTGGCTCCGCATTGCCACTGCATGTCCGACCTTCGCCGCTGTCACAGGTTTCGATTTCGGACAGCGGCTCCGGCCTCAACTCTTCGCCGGCGCCGTCAAGCAGAGAACGCAGCAAGGCCACGGAAGAGCGGTTCCGTGCGGTCCACGATATCGCTGAGCGAGTGACAAAACTCCTACGCAAGACGAGGCTGCAGGTGAAAGTGATCGTCGAAGTGCTTCACTGTAAGAATCCGAAACACTTGATCACAGAGGTCATTGATCTCGTGAACCCAACGCTGGTGATCCTGGGAAGCAGGGGGAGAAGCGCACTGAAGGGGTAAGTCTGCTGTTTTCTCTGAAGCTTGAGCCATGTTACTGACAGACCTAACCAGTGTCATCCTTGGTTCCTTCTCCAACTACCTGGTGACAAAAAGCTCGGTCCCTGTCATGGTGGCCAGGAAACGCCTCCGAAAGCAGACCAAGTACAAGAGATTGCCGGCAACACACCAAGTCAACAATATCAATAACCCCGCAGCGAGAAGCTTGGCCAATGCCAAGATCGATTAGATGAAGGTCAGCCCGATGTCAAGCGCCAACGGGATGATATCATGGAGGAAAAGAAGATTAGAGGACCTGGAGAGATTGCGTTTTATCAACGGGTGAAGTGCCAACACTTGGAGAACTTTACCGCAGAACACTCTACCCAGGATGGGATCCAAACTCGGCCGGTCGGCAGCATCAAAATCAGAGAGCGAGGGAAAAGGCAGGTTCAAAAGGCGGCTGCTCATGGTGTCGAAGCGGAATTTCAACGTAGGGGCAGCGCGGGTAGACACGGCGCGGGGGGGCGGCAAAGCAACACTGAGGTCAGGATGACATGGTTTTCCGCGGAGACCGGTCAAGCCTGTACCGCCTGGTTTTCGTTGGTTGCTTGGGTGGTGAACATTTGGTTTCTTGCTCCCCTTCTAGAAAATAGCGGAGTCTGGCTTGGGTGGCTGATGAGGATTACGATTTTTTCCAGGCGTAGGGGGCTTTCAGCGAGATCTGACCGCCCCCCGGGGCGTTGAATATCATCACGCTTCTCTGTATTCAGGGGTTTGTTGTGATTGCTCCCGGCTTGTGCCACACTCAGGCTGAGTGAATGATTTCCGTGCCTCGATCGGAAAATTCTGCACTCGTTTTCTCTTTCTTCCATTTCTGTTTTGGATAACCATCACTGTACCTTTTCCACAAAGTCTTCGCAGCGGTGTAAGCTCGCCGATGAGCTGTTCCAGGTTGTTGCCGGGAGGGACCTGGACCAGGAAACTCAGCGGGGCCTAGCAGATAAGGCCGAAACGGAGCTAAAAGGCGGGGGACGATAAGGCAACCCCACTTCATCTGAATGACTCGATGGAGCACAGGTCTTCTCCACTAGAGCTTGCTTGGTGTAGCACGCCGGATATGTTAGGCTGGTCTCGGAGCCACAACGGCGGAGGTCTGATCCGTATGGTTGCATGTTTGGGCGAATCGGATGGAGGGGGATTGATTGGTGGGGCGATCGCGAGAACGCGGCCTGGTTCGAGGTGAGGGACGGAGGGACGCGGGGTGGTTGGTTGAAACGAGGGAGGGGTGGTGTTGCTTGGACGGTTCCCAGCCTCTCGTTTTTGGGGCGTTGAGCTCTCAGCTGGCTGGCTGGTGGACAGCGCTGCGCTGTGGTTTGGATTGGGTTGGGAGCCTGATCTCAAAGGGGATTTTTGTTTTGCTTCTTTGTGAAAACGAGAAGCAAGGGTGATGTGAACCGAAGCGACTGGGATTGTGTGACTCTTTGTTGGTGCATCGACAGTTGCTTCTGTTTGTCTGTGCGGCTCGTTCGGATTAACATCCTTGATACCACTGATAGAGATCTTTTGTTTGGGACGGACGGACGGGGAGTTTGTTTTCCTTTCCTTTCCCCCTCTTTGGGAACTGCGCCTTGTTTGTGGTGCCTGGGATTGTGCGGCCGCAGACTCGACGCCGACCTCGACAGCTGCCAGGTGCGACGACGACAAAGGAGGACATTCGACAAACGTCTTGCGCCCGCGCGCGCATCGATCGCATCGGACGATACGACTTGGTCGTCGAGAGCATCTTCTCAATGCCGCTGCAGTCGTTGTTCAGCGTCCACAACGAACTACACGTTTCGCTGCTGAGCATCCACATTGCGCCGAGCGCCGCGCTCGCATTGTTTATCCTGTCGCTGGTGTTTCTGTACTTCTACCTGCCTCCCTTCACGTCATTCAGGTGGCGCTTCTGGAGCTTCCGGCGCAAGACGGCGCGCGCGCAGAGGTCATCGACCATCACGCCCATTTACGAGGAGGACGAAGAGACGGACGAAGAGGAGCTGTCTAGGCAGATCTACCGACGGCAGACGATTGAGACGAAGCCGCTGCCGCCGCTGATCACGAACTACGAGCACTACGATATCATAGGCGGGCGCAAGGAGAAGGAGAGGGAGCGATCGAGTCGCAAGCAACCGCAACAGCAGCGCATTAGTCTGTTCAGTCCCGGCGGTAGCAGCAGCAGCCGCAGCAGTCGGCATGGCGGGGCTAACAACAGCGACGGCGATATTCGACGGACCGCGCGATCGTCTCGACGCGTCTCTGGAGGAGTTCGCACCGTCGATCGCCAACAACCGCAATCACCGCAATCACCAAGCAGCAGCGTTCGGGTACCCGTCGGCGCACTCGGGGTTCCGGAGCGACAGCGAGCTGGAGGAAGATTCGGACTCGGAGGCTTCGGCAGGTGGCTACAGTCCTCCGGCCTGGAGGCGCCTCGGAAACGGCGACCACAGCAGCGGCTTCTGGCGCAAGAGTGATGGCTTGTCGGGCGGTCTGGGAGGCGGCGGGTACGACTTTGACGAGGCTCTTATGATGCTTTCGTCAAGGGAATCAAGTCCGGAGTATGAGAGCGCCGATGAGGGGGAGCAGATTCTGGCGCAGGCGGCGAGGACGAGGCTACCGGGGAGTATGTCGCCAGAGAAGGAGAGGAGTCCGGAGCCGGAGTTTTATGCTGCGCAGCAGTATCTGAACGAGACAGTGAAGAGGGGGAAGGAGGGGGTAGAGCATGGTGGGCAGAGGCAGAAACCTCCGCAAAACTGTGAGACTCACATGCCGTTAGGGGGTGATTGGTATGCTGACCAACTTTAGATGTCCGCTTTGCCGTACGGGCAGAGGTTCTCCATCGGACGGAGATCATCGAATCGGCCATAACCTTCATCCGATCATTATTCCGCGCAACCACCAGTTCATGGACGTCAATGGCGGTATCCGGACTATTTGTGCTCGCCGCATGGGCAGCCTTTCGATCACTCTTCGAGCCAGCAGCCATGCGCCCCGTGCCAGACCTCGTCAAGGTCGCCGGCGTCGCGCGCTCGTTCGAGCCGCTCATCTACTACTCCGAAAACGGCATCCAGCAAGTCGGCGAGCTCCAAGCAACCGGCGTCGCAGTCTGGGACCTCGGCGAGAGCGTCCGCAGCAGCAACATGACCTCGGCGCCCATCATCGTCAAGGAGCTCGACGAACTCAGCGACAGCCTCAAAACCCTCGCCATCGAACTCACCAAATTCTTTGCCAACGTCGACGGCGACATCGACGGCATCCTCATCGTCATGGACTGGGCGCGCCGCGAGCTCTCGCAGCTCCAACACACCACGCCCCCAACCCTCTCCCTCGTCTTCGACAACATCCACAACGCCCTCTCCAACGCCGGCATCCTCGAAGACGCCAAAACCGGCCAGCCCACCCGCCTCGGCACCGTCGCTACCGCCATCTTCGGCCCTTCCACCCCCCAGCGCACCAAACTCACCCTCCAACGCACATTTCACGAGTTCCTCGCCGTCCTCGAGGAGGCCATCGCCAACGAGTTGCAGCACTCGCTCGCGCTCTTCGCCCTCTTTGAAGCCATCGACCACCAGTTCCTCAACCTCGCGCGCACCGTCATCCGCGAGGCCTCCCTCCAGGAGGAACGCCAAGCCGAGCTGCTGTCCTCGCTCTGGACGCGCATGCTCGGTGCTGGCGCGGCCGAGCTAAAGAAGTACGAGCGCAACCGTGTGCTGCTGCTCAACGTCCGGGAGCGGACCGTTCGGAATAAAGGGATTCTCGTGGAGCATAACCATAAGCTCCTGGCGTTGAAGGCGAACTTGGAGAATTTGCGGAGGAAGCTGGTCAGTCCGCTGGTGCGGTCGGAGAATTCGAGCACGTTGACGCTGGAGGAGCAGATTAGGGGGTTGGAGGATGCGGGGGGGTATCTGGAGGGGGTGAGGGCGAGGCAGAAGAGCAAGTTGTTGGAGATGATGTATGGGAGTGGGAGTGATGGGAGGAGGTTGATTGGGGAGGATCCAGGGGATGGGGTGTAGGGGGTTGTTTGGGGGTTGTTGTTGTTGGTATATAAATGGATGTGGGTTGGGTTTGGGAGTCTGGGAGTTTGGGCCGGTCTCTTTTTTTGGTGTGTGTGCGTGTGAGAAAGAGGGTCGGGGGTGTTGGATATAGGCCATTTCCTGGAGTAGTGTTTCCTTGGGGGTGTTTACGGAGGTGTTAGCATTGATACACAGGCCTTGGAGTGTTCTAGGATAGGTAGCATATGGGTGCCCCGGTGTCGCAGTATTTAGTTAGACGATGGCTTTTTGCATCACAATTTTATTGAGGTTCGGTATCCAGTTTGTCATTGGATAATTGCGCCGAGAGAAGAGTTGAATCCTCGCTGTGTTTGTTGAGTCACAGCTCACTGATGCGGGATCTGTTTGGTCCCGGGTCGTTGGCGGAGTCACCCACTGCAGCAAATCCCCAAATGTGTCACAGTGCGCGCGCGCGATCCAAGGCGCCGGATTTAAAACACTTTCGACGCCTTGTGCCTTGTCGTATGCCTGATTGACTCACTGACTTGGCTTCAAAGCAGAAATAATCGAGTAAAGAAAATCTTGAAAATCGGACTGCGCATTATGCAAGCCCAGCATTATGTCATCGCCTCCGTACCTTGGGTACTCCGTACAGCGCCGTTTCACAAACGAAAGAAAATAAATCCCACTCATCCCGCCTCCCCCAAACAAACTCTGCATGTCTACCAACACAGCAACAAATTCATCAAAAAATCACACCACCTTTAACACCCCCGTAAACACCCAAGATGAAACAAACCCTAACCGACCTCCCAGTCGACGTCCTCCTCATCATCTTCGCCAACCTCCACAGCGCCCGCGATCTCCGCGCCCTCGCACTCCAGAACAAAAGCCTATCCCATCTCATCCGAGACGACGGCTGGCGCGTATTCGTACGAAACCGGTTCCCCTCGCTATCCGTGCAAAACCCATCCCAAGGCAACCAATCATGGCAGCAGCTCGCCGAGTCATTGACCTTCCAGAGCCGATGCTGGGATAAGCGCGCCTTGCAGTTCCACGGGCTATTCCCCGTGCGGGAGGGGCAGGCTGGCGGGAGACGGGCACAGGGCCATTTGTTCCAGCCGGTGGTGGACTCGTGGCTGGATGAGGATGAGCAGGAGGAGATGGTGGTTTGGGGTGCGGGGGAGGATATCGTGGCGAGGTATCGAAAGAAGGGAGGGGAGGTCAAGTGTGCGAGGGCGCAGGGGAGGGTGAAGGGGTTTAAGTCGGGGTATGATGATATTAGGGCGGTGAGTGTTGTGAAGGGGCAGAGGGGGCATGATGGGTCGAGGGTGATGGTGACGGGGAGGGATAGTGGAGAGTTGGTGTTGTTGTCGGCGGAGTTGGAGAGGTTTGGGGAGCGGTTGGTTGAGTTTAGGCCTGCGTCTGTTGATGGGGAGGATGAGAGCAGTGGGAGTTCGGTGACGACTGCGCATGGGACGATTAACTCGGTGGATGTGGTTAGGGGTGGGACGGGGAGTCTTGTTGCGGCCGCAACGAAGTCGAGCGTCCTTGTTTATGAGGTCCCGCAGGATGACCGCTCCGAGGCTTATCCGTTGACGGCGTACGATCTGAGGCCTGGTACGCTTGCTACCAGCGGCGCACCACTCAGTCGTCCACAGTTGTGTCGCGCAACTTGGATGGGGCAGGATGGTCTCATCGCGCTCGCGCTCAAGGGCTGCAAAGATCCTCTTCGGTATTTGGAGATGACTCCCACTGGCTGGGTTCAGCATACCGCTGCGAAGAACTTGGACCTTGAGAGAGAGTTTGGCATCGGGTATGGGAATATATGCTCCAACTCTCTTCAGCCTGTGCAACCCAATGCTTCCAGCAGGGGAGGTACCAGTTTGCTGCTCAGCGCCTGGAGAGACGGCAGTTGCAGGTAAGTTAGAGCTTGTCAACCGGCATCTGATGGTTTGTCTAACTAACATCCCTAACAGACTGCAAGACCTCCGGACACCATCCCCATTCGACGCCATTTACGAGGACAATATTGACCCCTGGGCCGATATGGAGTCGCTCTTGGTTCATGGCACAGAGCGGTTCGTGGGGGGCGGCATGAACGGTGCTACCATCAAAATATTCGACTTCCGATGGACAAAGGGGTACTATCACACCTCAGGGCTACCATGCCGAGAGAAACGGCCCTACCCCAAGCCTACGCAACCGTTCTTGAAGGAGCCCAGCATCTCAAGTTATGGCCATCGATGCAACCACGTACTCGGCACCGCTTGTCAGTGGCACGGGCTCTCGCGAGATATCTATTATAGACCCAACGCGACCTTCTTCCTGTCGAAGGATATCCCGGGTCAGGCAACACCCGCTGTATGGTCGCTCTCAAAGCCTTCCGACCACTCACCCAACTTCTACGTTGGAATCTCGGGTGGGATTTTGGAGGCAAATCTTGCCGAGGGTGGCATCAAGTACGATCCTAACTTTGGGTTCGAGGACTGGGAAGATACGATGGCTCCAGGGGGGTATAGATCACGGAGCTTGCGCCACTCGATGATGGAAACTGGTGATGGGCTCTTGGTTCAATCTAATGACCGTGCGGTTGACCTTCCGCCGATCTTGAGGAGGAGGTCCGTGGGAGCAGCCCGAACCGGGAAGGGAAGAGGGCGGCAAATCGATGCGCATTACCGGCTGGACGACGGTATTTTGAATGCGAGCGAGGCGTCGGATATCAGGACTCTTGCGCGGAGTATCGGAGCCATGACGATTCCGGCCTTGTGAGCTAGTTGCGAAGACTTAGCGTGAGCTCACCATTCCCGGCAAGAAGCCGGGGAAAGGGGCAGACTGGGGTACAAATCCGAATTACATTAAGGGGTTATACAGTATAGTGGCCAGGGCCGGGTTCTCCAATTTCAAACAGGCTTCCTCCACCTTGATATTTAACACATGAGGAAAGTGAGATGTACGGTGCTCAACGAAGCATGTCCTCGGAAGACTCCTCCTGATGATATCGTCGGGAACGTCGCCAGGCAGCCAGAGGCATCCCAACAGAACCCATCTTCTCTGTGAAAATAAAGCCCGATAGCATAGGTCGAACCCCGAGTCCTGCTATCGCCTTGATTTCCGTTTCCCAATCTAGAACATATCAGTCACCGTCAGATCCTCGACATTGTTTGTTCCATACCTCGAAATGATTTTCCTGTGCCTCATGACCACCAAGCAGGTCTCAGTCCTGGTATTTTCCAGCCCCTAGCTTGCACGGTCCTCTGAAGACAAGGCGGACAGGTGAAGAAGATGATTCTGGTTTGGCATTCGCCTTTCGCCGCAGGGCCCGACTAATGGGACATACGATTTCTCGCTATTTCTTACAACAATCTTTTGACTTTACACCAGCAAACCAGCACCCATATTAACCAAAACCCCATAAAAATTTAAGTTTTTAAATACAGCCATATTTTACAAGCAGCACGCCTTAACGCTTTTCGGTAAACCTAATTATTAAAGCGCCCTTTAGCCCTATAATTTTAAGTAATCGGTTATCTTTTTCCACCTACCTGTCACGGCCTGTTGCCATGGCCTGCAGGACCAGACCCCACGACCCCGGCCGGACCGACGTATCCCCGCATGTAGCACAGTATAAGTGACAACGT
>MU865989.1:138578-151182 GCA_033296975.1 Podospora aff. communis PSN243 | reverse complement strand
GGGAAGGCTCAGGGCAAATCAGCCACAGCTCAGGAATGCGAACGAAAAAGGGAATTTCGTGTGCCCAGATTCGTCGCAGATAACCAGGCTGTAATAGATCCAAATAGAGCTTTCCTCTTCCTTGGGTACCTTCAGAGAACGAGTTTCCCCTCGATCCTTGTGCAACGTCTAAGGTTCGTGTGTGTGCTGCCTCCACCCACGCCAGGTGTGTCTGGTCATCGACGATTTTGCTTTGTTGCACGGAATGGGAAGTAGGAACCAAGATGTAATTGTTCTATATTAGTGCTATCTTCGACGGGCTTTCGCCCTGTTATGTTAAGAATCCAAGAATGGGAGGTAGGAAGTGTCCGACTGTTTTGCCCTGAAAGAAAGATGTGTTTGACAGCTTGAAGCCCCCCACGGAATGTCCAAAGGGACAAGAGATATCGATCGACGGCATGAACCATCAGTGAAACCGGGTTGTAGGTCTCGAGAAAAGGCGTAAAGAAGCCACCTGATGATAAGGGCTTGGATTCAAGTTTCAGTCTGCTTCTCACTTTAATACTCCCTTGGTGCTGTGCAAATCCCGCTGATGGTCGATGTATTTTTCTTGTCGTAACTGTGTTCATGGTGGTTGCGTCACGGCCAAGATCAAAAAACAAAGTAGGTAAAACAGGTCTCAACAACTCTAATACTCCGAATTCGGGTAACACAATCAATTAACTGACAGACCCATTGCTCGCAAGAACACACAACAACTCAGAGGTGATTAAAAGGTCCAGTAATCTCGCAGCTGCCGCGGGGCCTGTGTTATCAACTCGCAACCAGGTCTTCTTGTACGCCACGATTCGGCGATATTCCCATCGAGGAACCTGAACGAAGACAATCTCCCCCCGCGCCACGGCATCACACGAATGGTGACGAGATAAGGAAAACGTCCCTGATCAATGGCAACGCCCAACCCTTCGAGGTGGGCTGTGGAGAGGCACCTGATGGGTTTCGTCACAACACCGCCTGCAATAGACAAGCGACGAAGGGAGGTGGGAAGAATATCCGCGAAGAACGAATCGGGTCTCGTAGCTTCGGTGTTTGGCCCCATGAACAGCGTAGGAGGAATCTCAAGCGATTTGAGATTTGAGAAGCCGCGTAGGATCAGAGGATTATGAGTTGGACAGTGTCTGTAGAACCCATAGGACCGATATTTGGTTGTGATAGCGAGCGACTCCAGGGTTGTCCCGTGACGCTCGCAGAGCTTCTCGAGGATGTCGCCTGTTATGCGAGCGACATCGAGGCGAGCAAACAACGTCGTGCCTGGTCCCGGCAGTTCCAGGTTAAACGCCAGCAGCGGCGCGCATCCTTCGAGAAGAGACAGAGCCAGGGGAGCACGGACCATGCGCATGCAAACAGTGAGATTTGTGATGTTTGCGAGCAGCTTGGGGTCGATGGATTGAGGTATTATACCATCATCGTCTGTGAGTGTGCAAGGACTGAATAGTCTTAGGGTCTTCAAGTGTGGGGCGGCCTGAAGAAGATGAAGAAGGCTAGAGAGTTTCCCTACTGCAGAGTTCCAAGATGCATGGAGCGTTCTGAGTTTGGGAAGAGAGCCTTTTCCCAAATCAGGTATCGTCTCAGACCCCGGCGCAGTGGAAACGAAAATGAGGCGAAGCGTCTCGAGGTGTCGTGCCGATCGAAGGAGAAGGGCATAGAATGAATGTAAGTCGACGTCCTCAAGAAGCCTCTGTTCCAGCCTTCGGGCCTCCAGAAGAAAAGCCTCTCTTTCTCGTGGGTCATCTTCTATACCCTGCAGAATTTCGGCATCCTTCGTTTCAATCATCGGAGACCCCAGGTGGGGTGGGAGTGTCATGACTTTGATGCAATTGACTAGTTGAGGTCTTGGATCGTCAGCAAACGCAGCAGAGCCGAAGCGGAATGGGTCCAGTCCACCTTGAGCGCAGGGCGTTGTGAATAGACAACAGCCACTTCATCCGCTTCAATGAAAACGAGGCCGGGTGATGATCTTGATGGCAAAACAGGTGGTAGAGGTACGGCGTTGCCGCGTCTCGAAGGGCCTTTGATGTGACGCACAGAGAGGCCAGTGCGCGACTGTCCCGACTTGACTCCCTCTTCTTGTCGGCGTCGGTCAGGCAGAACAGAAGCTCGTCGGGCGCTCGAACTTGGCAGTGGACGCAGAGAAAGGAGCAGATTTCTCCGAGGATCTCCGCTGGAAGTCGATCCATTTCGAGAAGCATTCGGTACGAAGACGCTTTCGGTGAAGGCAGAAGATTTGGATGAGGGGGAGGGGTTGAATGGTCGTCCAAGACGGTGGGGTGTTTGTCCAATGTGCTGCGCCTCATCACACCGCCTGCCGCTTTTGGGACATTTCTGCCTGCTCCTTCCCGCACCAGTCAGGAAGACATGGTTGTGTTGAACTGAGCCATCGTGATGAGAAGATAAGGTACGTTCCCATTAATAAGCAAAGAAAAGGGGGAAAGGTCACGAAAAGCTATAGCCTTTTCGCAATCAAGTACGTATCCAACAAGACAGAAGCACAAATAGAATATCTAAACTTGCCTGAACATCGTGCCCAAAAGGAAGAAGAACGGAAGATGGAAAGCGAGGGAAATGAGAAAAAGGAGACGGGAGGAACAAATCGTGGAGAAGAAACAAGTTTAGAAGAACTCGTAAGCACGATAGGGCCTATGCTCCGTGAGAAATGTGAACCCAGGGTTGTGAGTCTCCCAAAGTTTGATCATCCCAACCAAACCTACAGCCTTCTCGGATGCCTCGTCAGGAATTTTGTAGCCAGTGTCATCCTTGTCGTCCAGATCACCTGCCCAGGTAGGGAAGCAAACTTCTTTGAGGTTGGGCAGCCTCCCCGACTGCAAGGCGCGTTCCAAGCTGAGAAGCAGGGACGCCGAGTACCTTGAGTTAATCAAGGGATCTTCCAGGTAAAGTCTTTCAAGCGAAGAGGGAAGCAAACCTGGGAACATCGAGAGTGACGTTCCAAGTTCTGGCCGTCCCCTCCGGAGGATCGGCACGTCCAGGCCAATTGCCTTGAGATTCGGGCATTCCGAAAAGCCGCGACAGAAGAACTCCGAGACTGGTCGGGTAACAAGCTTGCCGTCGCCTATGACATCGCTATGGTTTATCGCGACGCTCACAGCTCTGAGTGTCGTTTGATGATGCGAGACGAGACGGGAAAGAATGCCTTGGATTTCAGCGTGAATTTCGATGTATTCGAGATCGCTGTCCTTGTGCGTGTGTTGAGATTGTACGGCTTGGGTGGTTTTTGCATCCTGGAGGTCGAGACTGAAGTCTTGCAAGCCTCCGCACCCGTCGATCATTGACAAGATGGATGGTTTGTCGAGGACAGAGAGTCCCAAGCTGAGTGTGGTCACCTGCGCCAACAAGTGAGGTTGGATGGGTCCGACGGTCGATATGTCGAAGTTGTGGAGGTAAAGCGCCCTCAAGTTCGGAGCAACTTGGAGGAGTGAGGGAAGGTCCGGACTGGTATCAGGTTCTTCGCCACCTTCGACTTGCAACGTGGTTAGGAATCGCAATTCTTGCGCTGTGAGAGTACGGAACATGACCCCGGCAATGTCTGCACCCGCCTCGCCGAGGTTCATGGTTTCGATAGCAGACGCTCGGCTCAGCACAAGATGGTGGAACCAAATCATTGTCTCTCCATTGGGAGGGATGTGCGGCATCCCATATCGATAACCGTCGTGGAGTGGCAAGTCAATAAACCGGACATGATTGATGAGCTCCGGCCTTGATTGTATCGTTGTCATGAACCGCCGCAATGACTCGTTCCGCTGGGGATCCAAGGGTAGTTTGTAGTACCCCCCGAAGGTGTAAACGGCATGGTAGAGGTAGGGCGTTGCTAGCTCTCGAAGGTATTTGGACGTTTGACAGAGAGCGACAAGGGGTAGTCGGTGCTGGCGCATGTGCGATTCCCAAGTTTCGAGCTCGTCCTTTTCGAGCCCACAACTCAACCTGAACTGTGTCTGGTGGAAGTTTACATCATGACAATGCATGCAAAAGAAAGAGCATACCAACTGCAGAAGCTCGACCGGCAGGTCCTGCAGTTGAAGAGGCATCTTATTAGCTGCGGTGCGAGATGGCTTGAGTTTCCGGGTTGGAATGAGGAGGTGAGTCGCGATGGGGAAATTTGGGCTCTGTCCACCAACCGACACCAAGCGAGCCACTGGCGCAGTTCTGCCCTTCTCTACCGCCTTCCCATTACTCGGTGGTGGGCACCGAGCAAACATCGTTCGCAACACGAAATCTCTTGGGTTCCAGAAGGCAGCACGTTGCACCACTTGTCCCTACCGCCTCTTGCTGAGTAAATTATGGGTCACTAAGGCCACCCGTACGTCAAATGAACTTATCCGCCGGAAATTCCTTTGCCCTGTTGCTGATATTTGTCCATACAGAAACGCAACGGACCGCGCTCCGGAGGGCGCGTGATTGGTCAGGCTCAGTGAGCGGACGCGCCCTTCATTGGTCACCTCATCCCCGAGACTGGGCCGGTCCCTCCATCTCCGCGGGGACGTCTCAGCGAGTTCTCCCCGCATACCGCCCTGCATATGCTCCAGCACAGGAGCTTGTCAGCAGAGCTTGTTTTCCCAATCGTCCAGCACCCGTCTCTGCATTGGCAGGGCAGTTTACTCAGCACTCCACTCCGCGGAACGTTGCGAGTTTCACACGATGCGCCCTTTCTCCAACAATTTTTGGATTACCATGTCATGTACATGGTGTCGCGTGCATCGCCTGCCAAGCCCGCGGAGCCTTGCATCGAGAAGCAGCCGGGCGATTGCTTTTCCTCGAGACGCCAGCATGCGCGATCAATGCACTCTGATGACAATCCCATGATGGGCGCCGAGGGCTTTGTAATGGATTGCAGACGATACCGATGGAGCGCCGACATGCATCACGATGTTTTAACCACGGACGAGCGACCGTGATCGAGTATATAGGGGGGCTTTCGGTCAGCCCTCAACGAAAAGGAGAATTTCAGAATCATCATCAGCTTCAAACATCGCAGCCCCTAGCCTTCACAGCTTAAAACCTCAAACTTCCCATCCTTCTTCCATCATCTTACTCGTCCAAGCCAACCAAGTCACACTTCTTCCAGTCCAAGGCTTTACCTTCCATTACACACTTGACGTTCCTCAACAACACACTCGCAATGGCCGCTAAGATCGTCACTGTCGTCGGCGCCACTGGTGCGCAAGGAAAGGGCGTTGTCGCCGCCTTCCTGAACAACCCGGCCTACAAGGTCCGCGCCATCACACGAAACACCACCAGCGCTGCTGCCAAGGCCCTTGTTGCCTCGGGCGCCGAAGTCGTCCAAGCCGACCTCGAATCTCCCGCATCTCTCAAGGCTGCATTCGCAGGCTCTTCCATCATCTTCGCCGTGACCAACTTCTTCGAGCCGTTTGCCGCCCACCAGTCCCCCGTCAAGGGCATGGAGGTCGAGGTCCAGCAGGGTATCAACCTCGCAAACGCCGCCGCCGCCGTTCCCACCCTCGAGCACTACATCTGGTCCACCCTTCCCAACGGCATGGCCATCTCCAACGGCAAGTACCTCGTCCCGCACTTTGAGGGCAAGAACCGCATCGACGCCTACATCCGGAGCCTGCCCGCCCTCCTCGAAAAGACGACGTTCCTCTGGATCACCTGGTACCACATCAACTACACCTTCCCCATGTTCACCCCCTATTTCATCCCCACCGCCGGGAAGCACATCCAGTTCGCCAACTACTCCCCCGAAACGCCCATCAACACCATCGGCAACGTCAGCGTCAACATCACACCCTTCGTGCAGGCCATCGTCGCCCAGCCGGAGAAGACCAAGCAGGGCGCCATCGTCCTCGGCGCGACGGAGGAGAACATTCCCGCGGGCGAGATGCTCCAGACTTGGGCTCGCGTCAAGGGCGTGCAGGCGCAGCAGGTGCGCGTCGACAATGCTGCCTTTTACGCCATCTGGCCTCTCTGGGCTGAGGAGATGGGTGTCATGATGGAGTTTTGGGATGAGTACAAGGAGAAGAGCTGGACTGAGGCCGGCAAGGAGATTGTCACTGCCAAGGACTTGGGCATTGAGGGCCAGTTCCAGAGCTTGGAGGAGGCGTACAAGACGCTTGAGATTTAGAGAGTGGGGAAGAAAAGAGTTGAAAAGGGGTTGGGATAGACTGGATAGATATAGACTTTGCGCTCGTTTGCTAATTGATAATCCTTTTTTGGCTTGAACGTTTTCGTTTCCTCTTGTGGTGGTTGGAGTTGTCGAAGTCTGAGCTTTCTGCAGGAACAAGGCCTGGGTGACAAGCGTTTGTTGAGGATCAAAGACTTGACGAAAATACAATGCATCTGCTTCAATGTATTGTCTGTGCACTAAATCTACCATCTGTTGAAATGAGGCATCTCGGGAGCGTTCTCGTTCCCGCGAGAGCAACGGCATCCGCGGCGTAGGAAGGACTCGAATCAGTGTAAAGGAAGGAAAGACCCCGTTCCTACCTTAGACTGGTAGGCACTGCCCTCCGCAATCACATTCCCGCCAACATCTTTGTCGCAGCATGTGGGCCAATGCCAGCGAAATACGGTGCCGAACGCGTCAGCCACATCCCCATTCGAACGTTCAAATCCTTGTCTCCGACGTACCCCTTTCTTTGTTGAGAGAGGGCCCTGATTTCAGCGCCCGCAATTTTAGCGCAACCACACGCGATCGATATCTATTCATTCGCGGAACGGTTTGCCAGTCTACGAGTCCTCGCACAGGCAGTACAGGAACAATATAATCGACCTCCACTCGGCGCGCATTGTTTGCCCCAAAGGACGGGACACCCGGGCGGCTTCAAAGTTGTTCAGAAAATGGCGAAGATCGGGCGCATCATTACCGTGGTAGCAATTCTGTCCGTATTACCAGCTCAAGTATTGGCAGACTGGCAATATCGATCGCGCCCCGACCTCTCCCCTCCTCGACTCAACATCACCATCCCAGCAACCGAAGAAGTGGCTCCCGGTTACATCTTCGTCGCTCCATACCCTGCCTTCGACGGTAGACGCAGCGGTCCCGAGCAGCCAGCGGCCTACATATTTCGCAACAATGGAGATCTGGTCTGGTCGAGCTTGGGCTACTTCGGCGGCTGGATTGCCAACTTCCAAGCTGTGCGTTACCAGGGTCGTCCCGTCCTCCAAGCCTTTCACGGATCGCTGGATCCCTTCCACGGCCGTGGATACGGCACCGCAGTACTACTAGATCAGAGCTACCGTCAGATTGTCACGATGCAAAGCTTGCACAAGCTCATGTCGATCCACGAATTCCGCATTGTCAACGAGAAGACTGCACTGGTGGTGGTTTACCAGCCCGTCCCGTTCGACTTGCGGCCATATGGGGGCGACGAGAGCCAGCAGTGGATTATTGACTGTATCTGGCAAGGTGAGCGTACTGTCCGGGATCGTACTCGAGATGACCACTGACTCGCCAAGAACTCAACATTGAGACTGGAGAACTCCTGTTTGAAGGTCACTCTCTGAACTTCGCGGATCCTTCTGGTACAATTCTTTGACTCCAAGTAAAACACGCAGTGATGCCTGACTGACAGCCCACAGAAAGTGCTCTCCCTCTCCCGACGGATGCGAAACACCCAGGAACCACAAGCGCAGAGGCGTGGGATTACTTCCACATCAACAGCGTCGACAAGGACGACCAAGGCAACTACCTGATCTCCAGCCGCCACACAAGCACTGTATACAAACTCTCCGGCATCAATGGTTCTGTCATTTGGCGGCTGGGTGGGCCCAAATCAACATTCCCCCTTTCTCACGACCTCGCTTTCGCCTATCAACACGACGCACGCTTTCTTTCTCGCTCTTCCGGCGGTACTGTCGAGACCATCTCACTCCTCGACAATGCGGCCCTGAAAGATGGTACCGAATTCCGCCCCTCCTCATCTGCCCGAATCTTCGAGCTCAACCACGCCTCGAAAACAGCGACAGAACTGCAGCGATTCTCTGCACCTAATGGTCTTTCCGCCCGTTCGCAGGGAAACGCCCAGCCGTTGCCCAACCAGAACGTTTTCGTGAATTGGGGCCAGGCTGGCGCAATCACGGAGTTCCACAGCGGTGATGGAAAGCCTATCTTCCATGCCTACCTCGACTCCGGTCTTCTTGGCCCTGGCGTGGAAAGTTACCGCGGCTTCCGGTACGAATGGGACGGACAGCCGCGGGAGGCACCGGCTGTTGTGGCACTTCGTGCTGGGGGTGAGATCTCAGTTTACGTGTCGTGGAACGGCGACACTAGAACGGCGATCTGGGAGTTCTATGCGGCTACCGAAATCCTTGGAGACACAGTTTTGGAAAGGGCAAAGGAATTGAAGCTGGGTGTGTTTGAAAGGGTGTCGTTCGAGACAAAATTCGGGTTCCCCACATCAAAGATCCGAGATCTCGGCGAGAAAGTCAAGATATTTGCGGTAGCTTTGAACCGAGAGGGACAGACGGTCGGCAGGTCCAGCGGCGTGGGTGTTCGGGACGAGATTCGCCCAGCGGGAAGAAGGCCTGAAGAATCAGAACACCGGGATCTCTAGGCCTTTTCAAGATGAGTGGCTATCGAGAATTACAAGGATTCTGTGCCGTGGTCGCGAGCACTTTCTTTCGGCGGGAGTCGACCAGCGCCGGAGTTTCCGGAGTAGCCAGCCAAGAAATGGAGATACTCGTTTTCGTCCGCGGATCCGTATATGTTGACAGGGCCGCCCTCACTCCACCTTCCCCACTCCTTGCTTCCGGCGTCCACTCTCTGAAGTTAGATCAGTGGCAACTCAACTCTTTGCTTACGCGGTTCCCCATCCTATCGAAAGATCCGCATCCTTGAGCGCTCAGGGGAACGGTCAAGTCCGTGCCGCCAACACTTTTGCCCTTTCCAGAGCAGATTGGACAAGGATCCAGGCGATGGATGAACGTGTGGTCAGTTTCGACCAATCAGTGTTGATGTTGCATTTGAGTACGACAACGTAGCCGTGAAGCAATCACTCGTATTTCTTACCCATTCATCTTCGCATCGGATAACAAGCTTGGCGATCCTTCGACCGGCCGCATTCATCATTCAACCTTGGTATATCCGCATCTCTGCGGCGAGAGAGGCATCTCAACCTTGTTGACCGGGCTACGCTTTGCTTTCCGGTAACACGAAGGGGGCGGCCGTGCCACATTGGGGCATCCCCGGCAGGTTGACTCCAAGGCAACACCGCATAGGAGGAGCCTAAGACTAACTAACACTGATACGCGAAGGGAGCTTCGGAGTTGTAATACCCAGTTTGTCGGAGTCTTCCCGGTCGGAAGGGATTATTCCAGTCCTGGCAATGCGCTCAGCTAGCTGCGATACACGCCCGGTCTCCGTCACGAGGATGAGGGCAGCCTTGTGCGACACTGGAGGACGACGGTTCGGAAGTAGGTATAAAGGCGTCGCTCAGATGCCCGTGACAATGGCTCAACCCGCTGACTCCAAGCTCAGCTTAACTTCCTGAGGCCACGCGCAGCAACCAAGCCAATATGCACTTCTCTACCCTCGCCATCGCTCTTGTGGGGAGCGTGTCCCTCACCACAGCCGCTCCTCAACCCCTGATGGGCCCCCGCAAGCTCAACGAAGCCGAGCTAGCAGACATCCACGCTCGCGGCTACAACGCGTACATCCCCCGAGCAGCCCCTTTTTTTATCACCAGGTACTAACAACACCCAGCACCCTCGAGAAGCGCGCAGACTGGGCCCTCATCGGCTTCTCCGGCCGTGACTGCACCGGCAACCTGGCGTTTGGCTACGTCGGGAGCACCACGACGGACTGCGTCAACACCAACTTCGCGCAGTCGGTGGGAATGATGAATGAGTTCCGCTCACCCCTGAGGGTTATACCAATAATGGGTGTGGCAATGTGACTCCGTTTCAGTACGTGAGGGACCTGGGAGCGAATTATTGGTGTCTTAATGGGGATGTTAGGTCGTTCAAGGCGATTCGGTATATTGATGGGAAGTGAATGATGGGTTTGGGATGTTTGAGCGGAGAGGGGGAAGGAGTTTGGGTCGGTGTCGTCCCGTTGAGAGAGCGGGCTGTGCCGCACCATATTTTGGCCGTTGGCCCGGATATTGCTACCGACTTCGTTTTTTCTGGGTCCTTTGAGTTTGGAAGTGGCAAGGCATTCTCGAGGCGAGGCATTCTTGGTGGGTTGATCTGGCATCCTTGATCGTTGTCTGCGGCTCCTTCCTGTTGAACGCATGTTGCGTTTTTGTTCCGCGTAGTACACAACAACGTTGTTCTCCCCAAGCCCTCATTTCCTGCCATCTCACCACCCTTAAACCTGAATTTGGTACCAACGCCTGAATAGTATTTGCACAATACTGGCTGTATTCCTCTGCAACAACTTTAAAAGGCCAGGATCTGCCACCCCTGAATTTTTCCTTTCTTTCCCCCCCTCACAACCCTCCCGTTGTGTTGCTGTTATGTTGATAAATTCGCAAAGCAGCGCCACAGATACATCAGATCAAAACAATCTAAGCCATTTCTAGGAAAGAAACCCAAATCTCAAACACCACTTGCTGCTATCATTTATGCTAAATCTCGCGTCCAAATTCAGTAGACTCCATACCCTTCCCGCCCCTTCAAGCTGCTCCCCGCTCCCCAATAGTGGTCGCCTGTAATCGCTTACCAAACCCCCTCCTCCCTAAACCGCAATATCAAATCCAAACCCAACTCACCCCTCAGTATCCCCTTGACACCTTCCGAGTCCAGCAACTCCCGATGCCCGAACACCAACCCCGTCACCGCCCTTCGCATCTCAGCGTGGCTTTCCTCGCGCAGCAGCGGGGATGAATAGACCTGCCCTGCTGCGTGCACAAAGTCGGTGGCATCCCACTCTGAATTTGCACGCGACTGGAACTTGGAGAGGGCGAGAGAAGTGAGGGGTGAGATGCCGTATTTGGCGGAGAGGGAGTAGAGTTTTGCGTGGGTTGTCAAGTAAGGTTGGGCTGGCTTTTCTGTCTGTTCCGGGGGAGGAGGCGGGGACGGGTTGGCCTCCACGTGGGGAGGAGGTTCGAGCTGACGGGGCTCGTCTTCGGGTTTGGGCTCGGTAGGGGCGTCGGGGCCGGCTTCCGAGATGGATTTGGCCCGGGCTGCTTTGCCCTTCTTGCCCTTCTTCTTCTTCGGGACGGTGGGGGTTTTGATGGGGAAGAAGTCATCCAAGTCGTTTTCTGCCAGGGGAGCACCTTCGGTTTCAGGCTGAGGGGGCTCTTCCAGGGGCGCGGGAGGATGGGGTGACTCGGGGTGGTCGAAGCCGTTGTGTACGACGACGGGAGATTCAGGGGTGAAGCCATCCAGGGTGGAGGCGCCTTCGAGATCAGTGCCGGCGGTGTGGTTGTTGGGGGGTTGGAAGTGGAGGAGGTCCTCAGGGAGAGCGTCGGTGTAGTCGAGGTTGTAGAGATACTCGACAATGAGGTGTACGGCTTGAGCATCGTCTTCCTTGAGCTCGATGGTGTTGCCTGCGGCCTGTTGGCGGTCAGCATATTCTCAAGCTTCACGGGGGATGATTTAATTTACAGCAAAGCCAGGGTCGCGGCACTTGTTCGTCAGGTATGGAGACCGAGGGCAGACGACGGCTTTGTGAACGGGGTAGGTTCGGTAGGAGCTGACGAGAGTGAGGTCCGAAAACTCGGGGTTGAGGTAGAGCCTGGTCAATTGAGTCAGCAGAAGCCCAGAAAAGGAGAAGGAAAGGATCAGCTTACCCCCTCACAGCATCGACAAGCCCATCATGCCCTGAAGCCATCTTGACGGCAGATCAACCCAAGGATTGGACAAATTAGCTTCTTCTCCAGCTCAATGGCTCGGTAGCCTCAGAAAAAGAAAAAAACAAAGATCGTCGCCGGGGGCTGCCCCCAACTTATATGCTCGCAATCGACGTCTCCAGATCCCCTAAATTCACCGGCGTCCTCATTCCAGCCCAATTCCCCATGAATGGCAACCCACGGCACAAAGCAGGGCTACCCTCGGCTGCCCAGGGCCGCACTTTCGTGCCCCCCGGACCAATCCGCCGCCTGTGCAACCCTCACCTTCATTAAACAGACCGCTGTTCCCCGCCCCTCGACGAGGCTCTGAAAGCAGGTTGCGGCTCAAAATTCATTTGGGGCAGGGATTGATTCGTCGAGCATCAGCGGCTTTTGGGGTGCTGCGGGTTGGGCGCCGTGTCGAATCGGAAGTGCAGTTGGGCGTGTATTCCTGCAAGAATCACAGCATTTGTCGTGTTGGCGAGTCGGTGGCCAGTCAATTGGGAAGTGCAGAAGCCCTGTGGTGAGGGGGGGATGTGGTTGGCTGCCCGGGGAAGTGTGGTGTGCAGATGCGGGGGAGGAAGGGGTGTTGCGGCTCTTTTGGAAGGAAAGACCTGTTCTCGGATAATCTTGACGTCGGGAACACCGAGCTCACGAATGAGGGGGAGCAGATACTCAAGCACATTCAGTTTTGGAAAACGTCAAATTTGTCCCTGTTTGAACGACATCACCAACGATTGAGCAAACCTTCCCCAAATACGGATTAAATTGAGCATTTCTTCAGTACAATCGCCGGGGGGGGGGGGGGGGCGCGGGGGGGC
>MU865989.1:0-138568 GCA_033296975.1 Podospora aff. communis PSN243 | reverse complement strand
CCATATTTCCCGTTTTCACCCACACCCCCCCTCCTGGCCATACCCCTCCCCCATACCCGGTTAAAGCCTGGCCTAAAGCCCCCCACCCCCCCCCCCCCCCCCCCCCCCCCCCCCCCGTCAATAACCATACCTTCGTTGCCACTCTACCGTGCCCCTACAGTGACAACCTGGGCAAAGCTTTATATAATTCTTCTTGGTTTCCACGGCCCTGTAGTTGAAACCACATACGCCTTCGACGTCAGGGCAAGTGACGCCATCGCCGTAGCTGCGAATGGGCATTTGCCTCCCGATCCATCGCATAGCTGCCGGCAAGCAGATACCGTCCAAGAGGGTGTGAACCACGCGGTACGGCTTCCGCGAAACCCGTCGGGACACTCGCGGTTATCGCAGTACCACTCTATAACTGCGAAGTGGCACATTTTCTATCTTGATAGAGGGACTAGACCTACGTAGTTAGTCAAGGAAACTAGGATGCCTAGGTGGAAATGCTCATTTCTTACTTCGTCTTCGACTTGCTGTTGACGCAGGGAGATACTGAAACGACACGAGCTGGGGAATATCGCCTTGGTATGAAGATTAGCACTTCACAGGTTCGCTTCTGCTTTCCTCTCTGCTGAACTTACGGGAGTTTTTCTGAGAGAAATAACTAATTTCCGGCTATAGTCTTGGTCTGGCTTGGTGTCCTGGGGATTTGACGCCGATGAGGTAAACCAATGAAGTGGGAGAGAAAAGTTCCGCAGCAACCTCCACCTGTTGTGAGCAAAATATGGTTCCGTTGCGGTAGAGGGTGTGGCTCCCTCTTTCGTATCCTTTGTCCTCTCTACCCGGCAGCCTGGACACCACTTGACCACAAACTTCTTCACTTCTACCTCCTCTGGAGCCCTCCAGATCGACATCCGGGTAGTTGATCCCATCGCCCTCTCAACTAACCGATGCAAGGCGGGCAAGCAAGGCTCCGCGACTGGCCAAGGCAGGTACCGATTCACTCAGTGCGAGACGACATGAGACTGCGGTATAACAACATACAGGTAGATAAATATATCGTGACTGATGCATCGTCATGTATTTATAGGAAATGAGAAAGGGGACCGCCAGGTGACAGGTCAAACGGCACGCACGAATTTCGTCCGCCCAAAAGTCGAATAAGTCCGGGGCTATTAACCATGCCGGTCGTGCATGCCTGCGCAACCTTTGCCTTGCGGCACTTGTAGCAGGGCCTCACCCTCTGCTTCCTCGCCCCATCCCCCTCGTACAGGAACTTGTCCATGTCAAAATCCGGGCAGGTGATTCCATCCCCCTACCCGCTGACCAACTTGACTTTGTCCGCCGACTTGCGCATCGCGGCGGACTGGACACCTGGACAGGGCTCCTCCAGTACTACTGCATTGACGTGAAGCGGCACATGTTTCTGTAGCAAATTGAAGTCAGTCTTGGTTCTTTTTAAGTTTTCCTTGGGGCGGCGCTAGAACTCGGTGTGGCTAAACTTACCAAGACAGAAGAATCGTGCCATGATGGCGAGATGTCGGTCTATTTCATGTTGCATCGTAGCCCTACCTATAACCCTCGCCCCAAATAACAACATAAGGTAACGAGAGGCAAACACAGCAACAGGAACCCACTGATGTATTCTTTCGCTCGTGTGTGTAGGGGTTATGTACCTATTTCCGGACCGAGGTAGCCAGGGGTGCCACGGCCGTTGAGGATTGCCAAGGGCCTTGGTGTTCCTGTGTCGCTCGGCGAGGCCAAGGTCGCCGAGTTTGACGTCCCAGGGTGTGGACGGCGTCTCGCTGGTTGGCCTGGACTTGACCATGAGGTACCTGGGCTGAACATCGCGATGTATAACGTGCGTGATAAGCGAGTCGCGGGGATAAGCGAGTCGCGGTTTTTTTACGCGCAACGCGTACCTTTCACTCTCCAACAAAATTTACCACAACCAACAATGGCAGAGCCTTCTAAAGAGGCCAGAATTCTTCTTGCCCTTCAAGCTATTAAAAAAAACCAAAAACTCAGTATTGAAGCCGCAGCCAGCCTTTATAACGTACCGCCTTCAACTCTCCGTAACCGACGCGACGGCCGGCCTGCACGACGCGATATTCCGGCCAACTCACGCAAGCTTACGGATTTGGAAGAAAATACGATTGTTCAGTACATAATCGAGCTATGTGCACGCGCATTCCACCCTCGGCTTTGTTACGTGGAAGATATGGCCAACCGACTGTTACGCGAACGCGACGCGCCCCCTGTCGGCAAACGCTGGGCTCACAACTTCGTCAAACGCCAGCCAGAGCTTCGGACGCGTTTTACGCGTAAATACGACTACCAGAGGGCTAAATGCGAAGATCCAAAGGTTATTGGCGAGTTGTTTACGCTTATGTATAACACAAAGGCCAAATACGGTATCCTTGATGAAGATACGTACAATTTCGACGAGGCTGGCTTTATGATGGGTATCATCACACCTACTTTAGTAGTTACTACCTCAGATGGCCGTGGTAAGGCTAAGCAAGCCCAGCCTGGTAATCGAGAGTGGGCTACAGTCATCCAGGGGGTAAATGCTCAAGGTTGGGCCATCCCACCATTTATCATCTTAGCTGGCCAATATCACTTGGCTAGTTGGTACGAGGAATGCAACCTTCCAAGCACCTGGCGTATTACAACAACCGATAATGGCTGGACTACGAATGAGAAAGGCATAGATTGGATTCGGCACTTCGATTTTCACACAGCATCTCGTACGAAGGGCAAATATCGGCTTTTGATCCTTGACGGCCACGATAGCCACCACTCCGAAGAATTCGAGGCTTATTGCCAGGCACGTAACATTATTACACTGTGTATACCTCCGCACTCTTCACACCTACTTCAGCCATTGGATGTTAGTTGTTTTGGGCCGCTGAAGAAGGCGTACGGTTACGAAATTGAGCAGTTGATGCGGATGAACATCACACATATCAGCAAGTTGGAATTTCTCTGTGCGTTTAAAGAGGCCTTTATTGCTTCAATCACAGAAAAAAACATCCAGGGGGGTTTTGCCGGCGCCGGCCTTATACCGTACGATCCAGAGAGGGTAATATCTAAGCTGGATGTGCGTATTCGAACCCAACACCCCTATCCTCAGGCCTAGCCACACCACTACCTTGGGTCTCTCAAACGCCACACAACCCTCGAGAGGCCACCTCGCAATCAGGGTTTATCAAAAATCGAATTTCCAACCATCAGGGTAGCTCTCCAACCTCCATGCTAATGGCTGTGGATCGATTAGCCAAAGGTACAATGGCTGTGATGCACGAGGTGGCTCTTCTCCGTACGGAGGTCTCCGCACTACGAAAGGCCAATGAGGGGCTTAGTAAGCTACGGAGGGCTAAAAAAACACGTGTACGGCTTGGAGGGTCACTTACTGTACAGGAGGCACAGGATTTACTGGATCAGAAGGCTGTGGGTGAGCAGTTGGCTCAGGAAACACGTCAAAGTGGTGGTGGTGCAGGGGGGTCTCGTACGAAGATTCTGTCAGAAAGGAAGGGGGTCAGGGGCTCTGGGCTTCCGGTCAGCGAAGCTGACTGGATGCCTGGCACTGCCTGAACGCCAGTCAGCCTCAGCCACTGTGTCGACGAAGCTGAATCCTACGGAGTGGTCTATAAAGAAGGAGGTTCTGACTGAAAGCCAGAATCGGACAACAAGCAAGCTTGACACACGCAATACAATCAACCTATTGCAACCTCCTTTATATCCAATATCCAAAGTGCAGTGTTTCTGACAGATTCAGTGTTGTGGCGTGTGCGGTAAGCCTGGCCATAATGCGCGCACTTGCAAGGAGGCTGCAGAATCGTCTGATTCATCTGTTTCTGATTCAGTTATTGTTATTTCCTAGTGTTGTGGTTGTGTAATTGAGGATTGTTGTGGTAGGGTGGTGGAAAACCCGCGACTCGCTTATCCCCGCGACTCGCTTATCACGCACGTTAATCTTTTTTGCGTGGCATGAAATTTATACCTGTGAAGCTTTATTTATTTCGGGAAATTTCCGACTCCAGCCTCACCACGACAGGAGAACACCCACATGACCTTGAATTGGTCTCGGTGTATATAATATCTCCATATACCATGACGACTTCTGACGAATGATTGGCGAGACAAGGAGTTGGGCACTTGCTGGGGTTGCGATCAATGGGCTTGTGATATGGAATTTATACTTACAAGACCTGTCAGATCTCCCGCAAGCTGGGAGCTTGTCTCTGCACAGGCAGGTGGCTCAAACAAGCAGTAACAACCTGACTGAGTCGCAAAGTGCTGGCGTTTGTGAATCTTGTCACCACCAAGGTGCGACAAGCGACACTAGAACTAATGACAAGCTACATGCCTTGTGAAGTTGTGGGATGCCGTGCAACTTGACCTATCAGGTATAATAGATACCGATGCAAGCAAGCAGAAAAGTCCTGCAGTTTGGCCATGCTGGGTTGACAACCACCCGTCTCGTTGGTCACTTTCAGGTGGCCAACAAACTTTGAGACTGCTCGATACGCGTTGGCATTTTGAAGATATACTTCCTCAGAGTCCTTCACTGGGAGTCGGAATTATAATCTACCTAGCTAGTACCTTCTGCCGACAGGTCCATGCTTTCGGGGGATGGCATTTTAAGGCCGGACATCCCGTATAAAGGAAAAGAAAACCGCCACTTTGTTTTCCCTCATCATCTGTCCATCCGCTTCACCTGAAATATATACCAGTTCGAATTGTTTTTACTTCTTACCATATTCGAGAGGACTTTGCCTTGCTATGTTATCAATCCACACCCAACTTACAGAGGTATAGGAACCCCCTAGATGAATGTGTTCCCATACCCTCATCCCCTTGTGCCATACATGTCAAAACAAGTCTCGACACCCCGCGAGGAGCCTGACCGGGCCGTGAGCAATCTTGACCTATTCACCGAGGTTTCTGGTCATCCCGCAAGTAGGTAGGTACCTGACCTTTAGAAAGAATGCTCTCGCGAGAGACCACCGCCGTAACAGCTGCCGTTCTTTCTGCCGCTTCTTCGTCTTTCATCGTCAGTACATGTGTCCACGCACAACCGGCCGGCTCTCTGGATAGTCGTCGGCGTGCTCTGGAAAAGTGGGCGATTCCACCATATCGTTGAGCATTTCATGGAGGGGAACACCTTGGAGGTGTTTAGTTTTGGAGTGGTGGGCTTGGGATCATGTCCGGCCCAGACGCGTTACAAACGGCAAGACCTGAATGGCGAAGTTGGAGGAGGATAGAGTGGTACGATCCAACCTCCAACTAACCCGACTTTCGCAGGAGAATCGGGTTCTGTGGGACTACATCAACTATTATCGCCGTAATCTTCAGCCCGGGCACAAACCAAGTCACCGTGATCCTCATCCCAACCATCTCGATCCGCAATCTCCGCACCAACAACCGCCGTAAGTCCCCTCAACCACGCATATACCGTCGTCAAGTGGTACTGCAACGCGGCCAACTGCCCCCGCGGTTTCCGTTCCGCTCCGCACCGAGTCTTGCGTCTGCTTCGCAGACCGTGCTTCGGAGCCGTCGAGCGCATGATCTCAAAGAACAAGCCCATCAAGGGATATGGAGATGGCATTACGTGCCCAGACGTCGACATGGAGGAGTTCGAGTACAACGCCGTCGAGAACAACGAAAACTGCACCAAGTACTGCCCTAGCTGTCGCCAGAGCTATCGAGACAAGAGGGACAAGGGTGGAAATAAATCTTGAAAGACAGAAGAGCGGTGGAGAGGGGGAGAACAGACGGTTCTTATACAAGCAAGAACATTTAAAAAGTCTGGGCCGCTCACCAGGGTCGGGATCTGAGGTCTGGATGTCTTCACCATGAGTCGGAAAGGAGAGAAATTCAGCACAAAAGGCAATGGGACGAACAGTAGAACGCCACCAAGGTGTTGTCATTTCTCGGAGCAAACCTAACTCTGCCCCAACATATCTTGTACACAGGCGCATGCATGCAAACCCATCAATACCATGCCACGCCATGCCAATGCGATATGCTTCCCAAGATGCCAAGAACAACCAAACTGTCCAGCCAAGATACAACCCAAGTAAGATAGGAAACCCAGAGTGTGAACGAAACCCGAAAAGAGACATCATCTATCATCATTAGTAAGACACAAACCCCTTTCGTCGTTGCAGGGTTGTCCAAAGAACAAAAGAAAATATGACTCGAAGAGAAGGTGGTAAGGAAACAAAGATATAACAGACAGCCCGCCAAACTTTTTGTTACATACTCCGTCGACTCAGCTTCTCCTGCTGCGCATTAGCATCCCCGTCTTCTGACTCCGACTCCAACTCCTCCCATCGACTGCGCTGCCAGTCAATGAGCTTCTTCACCCATCGTCGGGACCACCCTCGCCGGCGACCTCCCCCGGGGCGGGGCTCCGCGCGGACTGGGGAAAAACCGACACTCTTGCCCGGGTCGGGCTGTTTCCCCGGCTCTGGCCAGGCATCGACATGGTCCTCGCGCGGCGTGAGCCCGGCCTCGCCATCATACGAGGGCGAGCGCGAACCTCCTCGAGGGCCGGACGAGCCTGCTCCTTGGAGATGACCAAACCCTGGGTGATCGAGACCAGATCGCCGCCCTCGACCGAGCACATGCTCGGCCACACAACGAGGAGGATCTCCTCTGGCTCGATCTCCCCGTCGTCATACTCCTCCATCTCCTCCTGAATGGAAGCGCCCCCTTCAATGTCGTGGCCGCCATGCTCAAGGGCCTCGGCGTCTTGGGCCTCGGCAGCATCGGCCTCAGCAGATCCCTCTGCCGGAGCAGCTTCGACCGTCTCCAGAGGACCGTCAGCAACAGCGTCCTCGCCATTGTCAGTCCCGTTCGGCATGCTAGCCGACATCGCGCCACTCATGGTACCGGAATCGTCGTCCATGTGGTGGCGCAGGCCCTCCGAGAACTCGGGCAGCTCCAGTACCTGCCAGTCGTAGTCGTCATACGGGGGGCCGAAATACGGCTCGATCTTGAGCTGCGCCATCTGGATGCGCATCCACTGCTCGCAAGCCAGACGGCATGCATCCTCCAGACCAGAGCAAAACGCCTCAAACTGAAGCGCGGACAGCAGGTGCTGCACCAACCATGATACCTCGCGCACAACTGTCTTGACGCGGCGCGCGCCCTGCTCCATCTGGCGATCGGGGAGCATGTTGAGGAGTGTGGCGCGAAGATGGGCCTCGCGGGCGGAATCTTCGTCCTCGAGGCCGCGAAGGAACTTGACCAACGGCTCATCATCGTCGTCGAAGAGGTAGACGGGACGGAAGATGTGGCGGTGGAGGGCGCGCGACAGGACGGCAAGGACAGCGCTGATACGCATGCCCTTGGCAGCCGGGCTGTTGGACTGGGGTAAGGGGATCTGAAGTTGCGTTGCGTGCTTGAGATACGGCGAGCTACGAAGGTTTGACCAGCAGGAAGGGTCCTGCAGAATACTCTCGTCGATGTCGGGGCGGAACGTTCCCTCGACGAGAGTCACAATGGTGGTCCAGATCTTGTCAAGGACCGTCACGCTGAAGAGGTCAGTGGAAGCTCAGGATCGATGGGGCAGAGACTTACTAATGATCTTCGTTCTCCTCGTGCAGAACAACGCGATACTGTTCGAGGTCGGCGAGGCGTCCGGATGTCACCTCCAGCGTTTGCTCGGTCTCGTCGAGACGGATCTGAAGGTCGTTGCCATGGGCGATGGCCTTGTCTGCGCGCTCTCCTTCATCCTTGAGCTTGCCGTGCAAGTCATCAATCTCGGCGTTCTTCTCTTCGACGGTCTGCTGAAGCGAGGCAATCTGCTCCTCGGCAGCGCGCAGCGACTCCTGAAGGCTCTCGATCTCGGTGTTCTTCTGAGCCACGGTGGCGTTGAGAGACTCGATCTCAGCGTTGGCGGCTGCCAGCGCCTCCTCGACCTTCTTCTTCTCTTCCTCGAGGTTGGTGATGTTGTCCTTGAGCGTGGCGATCTCGCCCTCGTTGTTGGCCTTGACCTCCTCCAGACCCGCCTTGGCCTCTTCCAGTGAAGCGACATTGTCCTTCAATGTCGCGATCTCAGCTTCGTTGTTGGCTTTGACTTCCTCCAACCCAGTCTTGGCCTCGGTGAGCGCGGAGATCTCCTGAGCGGCGACCTCGGCGGCGGCAGCAGCAGCCTCCTCGGCCTCCTTCTTGGCCTGCTCCACGGCAGCCTTTGCCGCCTCAAGGTCAGCAATCTCGCCATCCTTCTTCGCAGTGAGATCGGCAATCTCCCCGTCCTTGGTTGCTGTGAGGTCGGCGATGTCCTTCTCCCTGGCTGTCTGCAAATCTGCAAGGGCAGCTTCCTTCGATGCTTGCAAGTCGGCAAGCTCGGTCTCCTTCGATGACTGCAGTGCCGCCAGCTCAGATTCCTTGGATGCCTGCAGGTCGGCGAGCTCCGTCTCTTTTGATGTCTGCAGAGCGGCAAGCTCGGTCTCCTTCGATGTTTGCAACTCAGCGAGCTCTGTGTCTTTCCTGGTCTGGAGCTCGGCAAGCTCGGCTTCCTTCCTTGCCTGGAGCTCTGTCAACTCCTTGAGAGCAGCTTCTGCGGCGTCGGCTGCCTTCTTCGCCGCGGTCTCGGCGGCTTCGGCGGCGTTCTTCTTCTCCAGTTCGAGGCTCACCCGGGTGTCGTGGAGATCGGCTTCGAGCGCGGTCCTAACGGCGCTCAGCTGGACGATCTCCTGCTTCTTCTCCTGGATGATGGTCTCGAGGTCCGACTTCTCCTTCTCGATCTTGTCCTTGGTGGCTTCGAGTTCGTTGCGGAACTTGCGGTACTCCTCCATCGTCTCCCGGTGGGACATGGAGAGGCGGTGGTTGTGGTCCTTGAGGAAGAGGAACTCGCTGAAGACATCGGCCACGAGCTTGTAGTTGGGGTCCGACGTCAGATCCCGGATGGCGCGGACCAGGCCGTCCACCGCATGGGTGGGGTCGGCATCGGCGTGTGAACCCATGCTTTCGGACCCGTCGCGGTCGGGGGCTTCGGAAGGGGGAGAGGGGTAGTTGGCACCGGCGAACAAAGCCAGAAGCGGCTCTGCGTGTGTCCCGAAAATGTCGGCCGTTTTGGCAGCCAGCTTGGGGGATCCGTCCTGACGAATAGGACGGAGGGCAGCAGAATGTTGTCGGTGTCGTCGGTGACGATCGGTGTTTGTTGACGCTATCGTATGTCACGATGGTCTGGCGTCCAATGCGAGTGGGCTTGGGTGAGCTGGAAGGCCGGGGAATGGACGGCGTATCTCGGTGACTATATAATCTGCCCTCGACTGTTCATGGCACCGGCGCTGACGCCTGAGGCCGAGGGGCGGGGGCAAGGGCGCCATGTCGACGAAAGAGGCTGTTCCGAGGGCAGCGTGGTTGGACCTGAGTCACCACGCAAGCAACTCCTGAGTGGTGCCAAGTTCGCAGTCCGTGACCTGTCCCTATTCGCGGGGGACGATTGGGCTCGCGTGGTTGCTGAGAGCCCACTCGTGACCCGGCCCAACCCGCCTCGCCAATCTGCAGCGATCCGCACTCGAAACGGGCTTGGGCGTGCGATTTGGCAAGTCCCACAAGCCCACCATGCACTGGCTTGACGTGGCAGCATTCTTCGCCAACGCTCTGTCGGCAGCAGTCCAGCACTGCACCCATTGGCGCCTCATTTGCCCCGTCCGCCCCATCGTCCTGCCTGCTGCCACTGGCTGGCTGCTGCACCGAGGCCCCGCACGCGATGCCGGAACCGCGATCCCGGCCGCTATAACCGTCGCAAGTCGTCTGTTTTGCCGGCGCCGATGGGCTGGGTCTGACCGTTCCACCCTTTGTCCAACCACGTCGCGGGCCGCTCCTCCCCACCAGCCAAGCATTGGGCATTGGGTCAAATTCCGGACCAGCGCCCAAACAAAAGGGGGCTGCATCCGCCAAAATGCCAAATGGCAGACGCGCAGTCGTCAATTGATAGGGGTGATCCATGGCGCTGTTGCAGCCTGAATCCGCCGTCGGAAAGTGAGTTCTCAATTTCGCCTGCCACGTCGGCTTCTGCCCACTAGCGGAAGGCCTCGATCGATTCTTCGATGTTCAATCGCTCGAGTCTGCAGTCTTCGCATTGGTGCATCGCTGCCCCTTTTCCTCTGTTTGTCTTTGTCAGTGCTCAGCGCTGCTGCTGCCCGTCTGCCTGAGACCGCTGGAATTGGGGCGGGGCACGCCAACCTCCGAATTTCGAGACAGCGTCAGATGACTTCGGCGACGTGCGCATCGTTATCGCAACGCTGCAGACAACAGTGCCGACTTGAGCATTATTCGACAATGTGAGCTGGTTTTGTCGCGTTATCGTCGCATGACACGCATCGATCTCGATCGGAAGTTCGTCGGGCTGGTGATGCAGACACCTTATTGTGTTTGGTGAATGACCAAGACCCGCACTGGAAATTTGTGCACTGCTGCGCCTGCCTGCCCTTCTGCCCTCTGCCATCCTGCGCGCTCAAAACAGCTCCCATCCATCATTCACAATCTTCTCTTCCAATGCCATTAATCCCTCATTTTTTTTGGACAGCTGCGTCGTGGTTCGGGATTTAGTGCATTGGCCGAAAGATTTGCAGAGAATTGGAGAATTGGGCACCAAGCCGTCATCACATATGCTTGCGACTCGTCGGAAGCTCTCGCCCTCAGCTGAGCTTGCAAAAGTGCAGAAAACATGCAGTACTGACGCCAATGACTCGCAGGCTCCCTCGTGATTGTGACATAACCGTATGTCTCTTTTGCGAAAGATGCAACAGACGAGCCTCGAGTCCAAGGCCGGGCTGCCTTCTTCGGAGATTGTGAGGCCGTGAAGTCACTGCTCTTCCGACTGTCCTGGCGGGAGTCACCATTCAGAGTGTTCGTGTGGGGCAAAGACGACTGCACGGTTTGGTAGACTGCTACTGTTGAGACAATTCAGCCGTCGTGCAGCGATTTTCATGCGCGTCTGAAAACCGCGGAAATGGGACGACGGCATGCGACGCGATACTGTGCAAGTGTTGTTGACACCCCTTTTCCCCTGAACAGCAGTCCATCTGGGTGTCAGGGATTGGGGTGCACGTGAGCTCGGTGAGGGGTTCGCTGGCACACCACCCCACCGAGCCGAAAATTGGACCCTTTCCGGGCAATCGTTGCGGGGCAGGCATTTTGACGGATGCAGGGACCGACACACTGTCAATCCGGGCCAGGGCTTCGCGGAATGAGCTTCAGCTTCCCCTAATGCTCAATTTCGTTGCATGCATGAAGACCAAATGAAGAGTTGATTCACTTCCCACCGAAACAGCTGAGTGACCGAGGCTGGCTGCAATTGCCAGTTTGAGGAGCTGGGGAGAGTGTCTGCCTCGCCTCCACCCATTCTGGATCCACAAGCACGACTCCATCACGGGAGCGACCTGGACAGCGGAGACACTCCGCTATTCTCTTCACAGGCGCAGCCCTGCGGTCACCGCGAGCGCGCCGCCTCTCTGGGCGTTTCAATAGATCCCCAATGGCCTCATTTCGCAGAAGAAACCAAGCGGGTCACGATTGAGGCTGAGAGGAGATCGACAAGCGGTCGGCAAAAATCCAGGAACTCGCTGAGCCCAGGCGATCTTATGACTTTCTTCCCCGTATTGCAGGTTGAAAGCACTGGATAACGCACACAAATGCGCTTTGCGACGGCAGCTGAGATCAAGCATTCGCCGACACGACATTTGTCGAGCCATGTCGGCCAACCTGACAGGTCATACCAGCGCTCAATGAAACGCGGGGCACTTCAGATTGCCACGCGGCGGTGGCGCTGGTCGGAGGGCTGAATGGCACGAACCCAATCGCGAACCACTGTTGCGAAAAGGGGTCCTCAAAAAAGAGGAGGGAAGGAGAAAATTATTGTGAGTTATGTGCTTTTGCAGTCCAAAGGGATACCGCGATCCAAATTGTAAATCGCCCACCCGTAGGCGCCCTCGATGCCATGAACGCCGTGATGCCCCCAAAGTCGCACCGTGATGCGACACCCCCAACGCCTGCGCCAATACCTCCCTTCGCCGAGGGAGGCCGCTTCAACCCGTGACAAAGGGAATGCAAACGACCGTAATATACCAACCCGCCATCTTACACCCATATTCCCATTTTACATCCATTGGAGGAAGTCTAACCTCTCTTGCTCCTCCTTTTCGGCCTTGATGCGCGCCTCCTCGGCTTTTCGTGCCCGCTCCCTGGCCTCTGGGTCGTCCACCCCCTCATCCTTGAGCTTAAAGTCCTTCTCTGTCCCGTTGAGTGTTGTAGCTACCGTAAGGTCGGATGCTTGTGTTGATGTTGGTGACGATGCCCATTTCTCGTGGCGATCGCCGTCGTACCTCCTTATCTCGAGGTCGGCAGTTCGGCGGGAGGCTGCATTCGGCACCTGGGATGTGGGGTATGTCGCGGAGTGCTTCTCGGAATCGGAAGAGGCATTTTCATTCGGGAAGGTGCCATTGTGCGGGCGTACTGGAAGATGATCCACCGCCTCCTCCCCTTTCGCCTTGCTCCTGAAGCAGCTGAGACCGGAGCCCATTTCGCGCGGTTGCGGCCTCTCGGAGCGGAGACCACTGTGGAGTTGTGGGGAATCGGACGCCGAAGGCCGACCGAGTCGGACACGGAAGTCGTGACGGGTGTTGTGCCGCCGCCTCGATTGGTGAATGAGAGGTTGAGCGTGGGCGCTGGTGAGAAAGAGGAGGTCAAGATTGGTCTTCCCGCTGGTGAGTCCTGGATTTAAGGTTGAGCTGCGTCAAAGAAGCCGCAAAGTCAAATTACGGCCGGTCTGTCCCGTGGGTAGCACGATGGATTGAGCCGACAAAGGCGAGCCGCTGACGCTGACCGGACCAAAGAGCGCGAGCATAGTACCGTGAAAAGGGACAATGCGGATCCGTATCGCGGGGAAGGGGACCAGAGGGTTTTAATTCTCGGCGCCGCAATCCCTTGAGCGCACCGAAGGAGAAGCAAATGCGCCCTTCAATGGGAGGAAGCGCTTGCCTGTCCCTGACTGACGATCTAGCCACATTCGAGCAGCGAGCTGACAATGGTCGAAAAGAAGGGCTGGGGCGTTCCAATGCGGGGGGGTTGCGCAGCAGTTGTGTCTTGGCGCAGGCCGCCGCAGGCCCAATCACCCCAGGTTCTCACCCATATCTACCCTCCCGCCTGCCGTCTGACGTCGCAGCAAGACATTTTCGACCACTTGACGGCCCTCCTCGGCCGGCGTTGGCTCTCTCGAAGGCGGATTGCGAACGAAAGGGTCGATCGTCCGCCGCAGCAGGCCTTGCCACCGCCGCCCGTTTCAAAAGAACCGCAAAGCACTGCGATTGCTTCCTGCAATTGAGTCCGATATCCGCCCACAAAGCCGGGCCCGCCAGCGGGTGTGGCTTTGCGCCAGAACATCATGGCACTCCACAAACTGGACCACGATTATCCAGCCCCAGGTTCCCATCTTGAATCTTGAACCCCAAGCTTGCCAGTCGAGCCAGTCAGCAACCCGAGCGAACCCTCTACCGATGCTGGTGTGGCGTCGCGAGTTTTACTCGACTGCCTGAGCGCATCATCAACGTCAGCAACCACCCTCGCACTTCGGTCTCTCGACACGCAGCCAGGCAGGCACATGATGCATCTTACGGGCAGCATGCATCAATTCGCTGCAACATCGCCAACCGCATTACGCAGTGCGTAAAAACCGAGTAAAACGCCCAGCCATCCTCGCTGGCGCGGTATTATTAGCGACTGCACCATTGGCAAAGAGGAGAAGGAAATCCTGCGATGGTATCAAGTGACGTTGAGCCTCGAATTTGATGTGGGCCAATTCCACTCGCAATCCACTCTGGCGGAATTGCTGGGTGGCATCTGCCCTACACGCTACGGCGCATTCGGAGCGCTAAGTTCCTAGCGGCGATCCTCCGTTCGGGCGGACAGGGCGGGCCTCGGGCCGGAATGGAATTGTCAGAAGGGGCATCACTAGATACTTGTTGGAAATCAGTGGGTGAGATGTTTATTGCCATTGATACTACTATGTTCGAGCTTTGCCATGATGACGGTTCAACAAGTAGCCGAATCGGTAGTCAGGGCTAACAAGTATTGAACAATTCCCCTTCTTCGGTCGGCCAAAATAGCACATTGCGGTCGGGTGGAAGCGAGGGGTACCCGAGAGGGGCTGAGCACAGCACCGGTCTTGGTGTTCCCACGTCTCGGTGCATGCTGGCAGCTGCAAGACCACCACAGAACACAGGTGACAGGCAACCAAATAACGTGCAGAACAGCTGGAGAGCTCAGCACTTCGCCCAAATCACAGCGCATGTTTCTTTATCTGGACCCAGAAGTCCGAACTACATCATCGTCACCGGCTTCCGATTCGGAGCCAGCACTCCAAGATCCGAGTCGGTCGGCGCTGACCAGGACAGGATCCGAATCCCGGTCGTCACATGTCTCACGACCAACCGATGAGAGGACCCCGCCCCATCAGGCCCTCGTGGGCGATGTCACAAAAGACAGACAACCAAAAGGGGCTAACCAACTGAACGCCAAGGACCAACACCATGCGGCAAAAGCCATGCCAGAAACAGCCGCCGCTGCTCGAGACAAAGAAGCCGCCTCAGTCAAATTTCACCTTGGAAGCGTCAGCCGAGATGATGTATCGCTGTCCCTCATGTTCCGTCAGCCCGTACACCTTCTTCCCCCTCTTGTCGTAGCTGAGATCCTCGGGACTCCGCGGGAAGAAGCCCTCGTTATTTCGAGCCGTCCTACCCGGCACCCAGCCAAACATGTCTCCGCGGTCGGCCCCGTTGCTCCTCGAGATATAGATCCTGGCGTCCGCCTGAACGGCTCCTTGCATCCTCGGAATGTCGACGCAATACGCCCAAGTGGCCGTCGCCAACCGTCCTTCCATCCTTAACCGTCGAGTCGTGTAGTCGAGCGGGTACTGCACCATTCTGATCGGCACCGTCGTATTGGGTTGATACTCGCCCACCATGAGCGTATCCGGAGTTGCGGTTCGATCGAGCGAGATGTACGAGAAGCGAAACGGAAATGCTCCTGTCCATTTGTACCATCTTCCATCAGACAAGTCAGCGAGTCATTTCACTTGGTCAGAAGAAAGAACAAGAGAGAGAGGAGCAGAAGAAAGGGTGACAGAAGCAAGAGAACGGAAGAAAACACCCACCTAACCTGCGGCACCACAAACCGATATTCCCTCGCCTCATACCTCCCCCCTCCGACCTTCCCCATCCCCTCCCCCACATCCACCTCCCACACATTCCCCAGATCAAAAACCCTGATTCCATTCCGCGTATCGACGACCCACAGCGTATCCCCATACCACATAATCCCACCCGCATGCACGGGCACCTCCCTGAAATTATCCTCCTCATGCGGATACACCAACAGCGCATGCCGGTAGGTATCATCCGCCCTGTTCACAAACGACACGCGCACACTCTTATCGTCGTCGCGATGCCATGAGACGACCCATCCGTCGTGACCTTCATATGTGCCTTTGTCGAGCGCGTCAGCGGTGGAGGAGATGCCTTGGGGGATCCATTTCGGCGTGGTGTTGTCGCCGGATTGGAAGGTCCAGCGGGTGTAGGAGGATGTGGTTGTGGGTGCGGAGAGGGCGCGGTTGGTGATGGTGAAGAGGGAGGAGACGGGGACGCGGCGGTTGAGGGTGGTGAAGATGCGGGAGAGGGTAGTGAGGCTGTGGTCATGTGAGTTTGGTATCTGCTTTTTGGGAGGGTTTGTTTTGGGGTTGGGGGACGGAAGAGAGGTTTGGCGTCTGGTGTGAGAGAAAGGGAGAATGGGAAGGAAAGCCGCTCGGGTGTGCACTTACTTGGGGTTGTCGGGTTGTTCGGTGAGGGTGAAGAGGTTGGGGGGAAGGGATTTGACGGAGGAGGTGCAGTCTGTTTGGGATTGGGCGGTAGATGGCGAGAGAAAGAGGCTGAAGGAGAGGATTATGGGGAGTTTCATTGTGAGTTTGAGAGAGGTGAGTTTTGGTGTTGATGTTGTGTCGGGAGAAAGGCTTTGAGGGCACCCAGGGTGAGTGGCCCCTGAGATATTGCTAACTCAGGCCGCTAGCGACAAGACCTCACCGGCCAAGTCTTCATCAGCACGAGGCGCCGATCGGGGTTGATCCAAAAGGTAAGGTGAGAATGGCGCAAGAATGACGCCGATTGGGAACACGAGCCATACGGAACATTGAGGTTGGTTGCTTGAAGGGGCTCTTGTGCAGATCTTAAGCTTCAGACCAATCCGACAGTCGGGGTCACTCAATGCGGGCTATTATTGGCAACTCATTGTCTGGGTCTTGGCGACCGGGTCAGAAGTGCCGATTCTGTGGAGCGGAGTGCTACCACGGCCATGTTGATGACCCGACCCGGGCTCTGGGTAAATCCTACCTGGTAGGTGAGAAACAGGGTGAATATCTTTGGGGGCTGTGCTACGAAGCGAACTTCAGCAAAGCACGGCATTGTTTACATCTCCTGATTCTACAACAATTGGATTGTCCTCCTCAGAACTACTAACACCCCTAGGACAAAGGGAGCTTCTACTTTGCGTGGCACGACCCGCCAAGAGGAGCCGGCGGGAGCCCTGGAAGCACACCCGCCCATACATCTGAGAATATCTCCTCCTCATCCAGCCAGTATTGCCTCGTTCTGTTGTGCGGCGAAGGCCCATAGAGCATCCACGCCGACTGCGGCTGGAGCGTGCTATGCAGCCCCTTTTTGCTTTCGTCCAACAGAGTCAAATCTCCCCCGGCCCTCCGCAACGCAGCTTCATACCCAGCCGGCGCGCCGGCCCTGATCGTCTTGCCCATGGTGCCAGCCCCCACAAAGGCCTCGAACCGGTCCACATTGTCAAAGTCCCTCATGATGAACGGCGCCGTCGCATATCCAACAGGGAGCCTGGTAATATCCAACATCGGGAAGCCAACACCATCCACGGAATCCAGGTAATTCGAAACCCCGCGCGCAAACGGCCTCCCGTCCGCAAGCCAATAATAAAATCCGGTAATCCACCCCGTAAGCGACACAGGCGGCGATCCGCACAGCGTGAACCGATGCGCAATCACAATATCGTTCCAAAACGCCCTCGTCTCCTCCGAGTCCGGCTCCCTGAAGCTCCTCACAAACCTCGTCAGAATCGGCCTCAACCGCCTCGCATACTCGGTTGGCTCCTTGCCAAACTCCTCCAGCTTCTCCAGCTTCGCCACCAGCTTCACCCAGTCCTCCTCCTCGCCCAGCAGCGTGACGCTCGGCAGTCCACAAACAATCCCACCCTCAAACTTGAAATACCCCTTTGTCAGCCCCATCATCAGCACATTGGCCGTCATGATGTCGTTCTCGGTCGTCGTCGTGAAGTTTGGACGGATCCAATTGAGCAGCCATTTGGTCTTGACCTTGTCCTGGATGGCAAACTGGAAGCGCCGCAGCACGTCGTACCAGGTAAAGTCCTCAATGTAAATGACTTCCTGGCCCTCGTGGTCGACAAACATGTCGCGCAGCTCTTCGGCGTGCGAGTTCATGTAAAAGTTCATTTGCACCAGGATGGTGAACCAGACTTCCTCGGGGCGGATGACGAGGTGCAGGTGTTCGCCCCACGCTTGGATGGCGCCGCGGATGAATGAGTCGCCCGAGGGGTAGAGGTCGGAGAGCGAGGCGGGGGAGAGGCCGTCGAGGGAGGACATGAGGACGCGTGCGGTGGTGTTGAGGAATTCGTTTTCGGCGCTGCCGTTGAAGAAGGTGAAGGGGGTCGTGGTGGGGGTGTTGAGGCGGCGCGCCTTGAAGGGGCGGGGGTCGCCGCCGGGGAGGACGACGACCGAGGACAGGGCGGTGCCCGCGAGGGCGAGGAGGTAGAGGGACCGCATGTTCGGTGTGTCGCTGCTGAAGTTGAATTCCCCTGCAGAGATTGGGGGTCAGGATGCGGATGGGAGTTGCACCTAAATACTAATATCTCAATAGCGGCCGCCGGCTATTGGCGCCCCATTGGCAACATCGACGCAAAGTGCCAGGATCCCGTATCCCAATCCTGAAGATGTTGGTCGTCAACGTCGTAGTAGCGATGGATGCGGCAATATCTGGCTAATATACAGCAGCGTAGATCGCCACCAGCACCGGTTATTTTGGGACATGCTACCTCGCGCCGATTAACCAATTGCTGGAAAACACCCGGGCATATCTCAGCGTGCTTATTAGCTGCTGATTAGCCCGACCAGACTCTGCAAGGACCTGCTGCGGCCCGAGTATGCGGGGAAGGAGGGTCTCAGCCTCGATGGAGTAATTAAACGCACATTCCAAGACCTCAAGACAATGGCTTCCTGGAATCGCAAAAGCCCGATGTCTCTCCGTGGCTCAATTCCGAATCGCGTCAGCTTGGCATGCACATTCTCTGGGTTTGAGGGGTTGCACCCGGAGGTCTTGTGTCCGAGTTGAACCCTGGATCTTGGAAAGGAGCAACCTTCATGGTCTGGGCAGTCTGGCAAGGGGTATGTGTTGGAGAATGGGCATCCTTTCAAGCAATTGAGGCCAAAACAGTAGATCTGCATAGTAATTCACGACATGGCATTGTTATTCACGTCTTCGTATTGATTCCAATGCCTTCTTTATGCCTATTGCGGCCGTACTGTCCGTCTGCCGCACTGTATAGGGCTAAGGTAGGGCTTGACAGTGCGAGCTCGGGCCTCGGTTGTTGCCCACACACATAAATTCTCCCAACACAACTTGTTTTAATTCTTCTCATTCGTTTTTCTCGCTCTCATGCCATCCTCGACAACTCAAACAATCAACCATCTTCTACCACCACCACTTCACACCACTGCAACATCACCCTTCATCACCTTCGAGAGTTGAGATGCATCTCCTCTTTGGAGCCACTGCAAGGCCGACAACAGCAATGGACTTTAATTAGCTCCTGATCCGGAGATCAGATCGATGTAAGTCTCTGCCAGTCGGCGTTTAACCCTGCGATGGGCTTTCCGAGTTCATCATCTCCTTCATTTTCACTTGGATATTCTGCATCATCTCTTCCATCCAATGCTTCTGCAATTTCCTACTTCGTTTCAATTAAACCTCCGTCTTCGATCCCGACCTGACATCTTATCTTCGGCCCTCAGCCTTGCGCGACGATCGATGGAGCTGCTGAGGCAGCGGCAACAAGAAACGCCAGCATCACAAAAGTTCACTATCTCAAGGTAGGTCAGTCATGCTTGTCTTCATCACGATCTATTTCAATGCACGAGATTCCTCTCGGAACCTGGAAATATTCACTCTCCCTCCCACTCCGTCCAGATTCGTCATCATCCGTCCTCGTTCTGGCCCGATGGATTCTAACATTCGTTGATAGCATCCAGCCATGTGCTGTGACAAAGCGAGCTGTTTGACAACGTCAATGAGAAATGGACACCTCACTTGCATCAAGATATGTGTGTCTTTGAGTCTTTCGCAGCTTCATCACGTTCCCTAGCACAAGCACAATTTGCGGTTGGAAATGTTTGCTTTCGCACTTTCGTACTTGTCCTTTACTTTTCCAAGTTATCTACGGAATTGGCAGTTTCATCGCGAATTGGGGATTCGATCCCATTCATTTCATTTCGTCTTCGTTTCCCTGACTGAATGCTGACTTCGATCCCAGCCTCGCACGCCGAGCTCATGGTGATGTGCTTGCCACAGGATGACAAATGCCCTGCCCGCAAAAAGCGGAAGGAAACTCACACGAAGTATGTCATTGTTCTGAATGGGTGCTCACTTGAATCGGCGACTAACACATCAATCAGATGCGTCTTCCTCATTACGGCTCAACTTCGAGAGCCCCATGAGCAAAAGCGCCACTTTCGCAAGAGTGGTCGGCACTCCTCTCTGCATCGGACAATTCCATCACACACCATTCAAATGAGTCAGCTCATCACTGGCTCATCAACTCAATCGACACCCTCACCGTCCCAACTCATCACACACCATACACCGGCCTCTCGACAATCATTGTTCTTTTACTTTGGTGGCACACAAAGCCATGGCTGCACGGCTGCTGCGCACATCCCTTTCCAGCACTCTCAACAACCATCGAATGGGGTCTTTGGTCAGTCCAGGGCACGACTCAAAACTGCCTACAGACACATGCCTCCGTCTCATTGCTCTTCTTCTCGAAGAACGTATCACCATTCCAGCTCAGAAGTACGCGGAGGCGCTTGAGAAGGAGCTTGCGGTATATGAAGACGCGATGAACACCTCGTGTCATTTTGGTCACATGACGGCCAAGATCCACCAAATAAACAAACCCCCAAGTTCAAATACAGCTCTTCTACTGGAAGTAACAAAGGCTCTATCAACACGTCTTGGCTATGACTTTCGAGGAGATTCGTCTCCCCGCTCCTCACTGTTTTGGACTGCGACAAAGATCTCTTCTTGAACGGCCCCGCGACTTTGTCACCAGAGCGAACCCTTACACGGTGCGGGCGTCAGAGTTTGAATTGGCAGATCCAAGCTCGAGGGTTCCATCCTCAACAGACCCGACCCTCGCTGTTGTGGGCTGCGACAAAGTAGACCGTCTTGGTGGCACACGAAGCTGTGGCTGCGCGGCTGCCACTCACATTTTTTCATGCCGACCTCACGCATGAAATCGGCTGGGACCTCGTCTTCAATCCCCCGGGGCGCCTACCTCCTACCCCTCAGGGCATCGTTTCTACCCTGAGGGCGAGGTATGGGTGGGACGCTTGAGCGCCATTGCCGCGCGAGGCTCCTCCTTGAGTACGCGGCAGATCAAGGAAAGCGAATCCATGATCCCATGGAGCTTTGCAAGGATCAGAGCGCCCTCAAGTACATACCTACCACGGCGAGGCTTCCGGATCATTGCGCGCTTGTGCGAAGAGCTACAATCACGCCAACCTCGGTCCTGTTCATGGCCAACTACTTCCTCGACGGAATCTCAGAGAGCTTGGTCCTGGGCACGACCTTAAACTGTAGCCAGCGGGACTCAAAGACAGAGTCAGGACGTAGGGGCGGCCACATGGCGGGTGCGGTGTGGAGACTCGTCGTCTCAATTCGTCTCCCACCGCCGATGCCGGGCCAACTCTAACGCTCTATGCCCTGGCCTGTCTTCCCGTCCGGCCTAGCCGGTCAGACACATGCCTCCGTCTCAGGTGTGTGGGTGTGGGTGTGCGTCTGGAGTGATGACCAGACACATGCCTCCGTCTCATGGGGCGGTGCCGGGCTGGTGCGTTGGAGTGATGACCCAACGTTGCCTGTCTCGGGCCGCGCGGGGTGTTTGTTCTGGGAGTGATGTCCCAGACGCATGCCTCCGTCTCATGGGGTGGCCCGGGTGAGATGGAGGGCTGGATGGACGAGAATTACCTCCGTCCTGCCGGGTGCTCCCAATCCATCCACCCGATATCGGCCTCACGCCTAGTTCAATGATCGGACTTTGTGGATGAGAGAAATGGAGGGTTGGATCAATGGGTTGGGAAACTGGGTCTGTAAAGAATGAGGTTGCGGGAGGTTGCGGACGGTTGTGCAGCCACGGCTTCGTGTGCCACCAAAGTATCTTGGGTCAGCGTTAGGTTCAGGTAGCAACTTCAAAGCATCGCCATAACTAATTGATCACTTACCTCCAAATTTGTTCTGAGATTGTGATGCGGTGAAGGATTGACTTGTGGAGGAAGGTTGAACTGTGGCCGGTGGTGGCTTTGTTGTTGTTGTTGTTGTTGTTGTTGTTGTTGTTGTTGTTGTTGTTGTAGGTCATTTAGGTTTTGGTAACTCACTCAACAGAAGTGGGATCTTGTTGAGTTTTTGGAGAGACATGGGGACGGCGGTGTTGGTGATGGTGGCGAGTTGAACGCCGAGAAGCTGGCGAAGGCCTCTTGCCAATCGCTCTTGCCCTGAACATGTCCCCTCTCGCTTGGGTGCGGGGCGGCCAATGGCCGCCGTCGCGCTTGCCTGATGGAGCTTCAAAATTTCCGCAACACCCTCCGAGTCGATCGACTCGGCCTCTGCAGGCCGGAAAAAAAACAAACCAGAACGCGATGCGTCTCCTCAACACCGAAACGTTGCAGCTCAAGGAGTTCGTTGAAGACTCCTCCCAATTGAGGTACGCTATTCTGTCGCATCGCTGGGGCGAGGAAGAGATAAGCTTCCAAGACATCACGACGCGAAACCCCCGCACCAGGACGAAGAAAGGATACGGCAAGATCGAGAACTGTTGCGCCCAGGCGAGAAACTCTGGGCTCGAATGGGTTTGGATCGATACCTGCTGCATCGATAAGAGCTCCAGCTCAGAGCTTTCCGAGGCCATCAATTCCATGTATCGATGGTATCAGACTGCAGCGATTTGCTACGCCTACCTCGCCGACGTCACGTATTTGCCGTTTGACATCGAGAAGACAGTAGAAGCGTTTCGGGAATCCGAGTGGTTCAGCCGGGGCTGGACTTTGCAGGAGCTGGTTGCGCCCAGGAATCTGCGCTTCTTCGATAAGACCTGGGCGAATTTCGGAACGAAGCGGAGCTTTGGGAATGAGATCTTCGAGATCACGGGCATCCCTATCGACGTGTTGGCTGGCTTCGAGCCTCCTCAAACCCGGTCGGTTGCCGAAAGGATGTCATGGGCGGCCTGGCGACAGACCACGCGAGTCGAAGACGCGGCCTACTGCTTGCTCGGCATCTTCGAGGTCAACATGCCCTTGCTTTACGGCGAAGGCCGCCGAGCGTTTCAGCGTCTACAACACGAAATCCTTAAACAGGAAGAAGATTACACGATATTAGCCTGGCTCTCTTTTCTCAAAGCAGGGCTGCCATCTGGAGGAGGCGTTTACTTCGGCGGCCGCGAGGAACGGTTTGACAACAGCACTAGTATTCTGAGCTCCAGCGCCAACGACTTCTTATTCGTTGGCAACTCTGCTCAAGATGGCGACGCGCATCTTTCCAAGTTGCTGGAAGAGAAGCCGTTCGAAGTCTCCGGGCTGCAGTCACTGTCGATCGGGGCACGACGCCGAGGTCATCACAACGACGGCCTGGACTGGTTACCCGAGTTACTGGGTCTGACTCCCGAGAACACCCCGCCACCACCAGTTGTTACAAGTCGAGGTTTGAAAGCTACACTCTTCGTCTGGCAACAAGGAGATAGACTCCTTGCCTGGACCAACTGCTACTACATCGCAAACCAAGACTCGCCGGAAAAGGCCCTCCTGTTTTGCATTGAGATCAAGCTCATGAGATCAAGCAGCTTGGTGTTCCAGAGAACGGACACATCGGCCGAGTTGCACGGTTTGGACGCGTGGCCATCATTCAAGCCCATGGATTTGTACCTGTCCTTGGACTGGGAGAAACCCTTCGGAGTCGCCAACCACTATTTCGACGGCCAAGGCGTCCGGTGGGGAATACCAGACAAGGTGGCAATTTACCTCAACAAAGCTTGTCCAGGATCCATCCAAGTCTACGGCCCGCCCTTGAAAGGCCGAAATCCTGACCTCTGTCAATATCCAGCAGAAGCAGCGGAACCTCTGTTCTGTTTCTCCCAGGACATCCAGGAGCCCATCCCGGTGCGTCTTACTCGGACCGATTCCAAGCACATCAGCCATCTCGCAGAGCGCTCTGCCATGTACGCCATCAGGTGGACGTGGGAGGACTATGACCTGATGTTTGGCGTCATCGTAAGCAGCATTTGGGAAAAGTACGGCGGCGTCTGGTGCCGACTCCTGGCGCCAGAACACTTGCCCAGGCTTTCAGTTGGGCCGGAGTCTTGGAAGGAAACGGGTGAAGTCCCTGCCCACCTCTTCGCATCAGCTCATGCCGGAACTCCCGTCCAATGGGGACTCGGACCTATGCCAGATCGGTATTCAGTACAAATCTCCAAGGACACCATGGCGGTTGTGAACGTCTGTGTCAGGCATTTCGAGAACTCTGGGGTTAGTTCAGATGTCCTCTTTCTTGAAGTCATCATTGAGCGCGCGATGGAACCGACCCCCCAGCGGCCGAAAAGCGAGTTGAAAGGTCTTGAGAGATCCGGTGGCCAGGAAAGGAAAAAGAAGGACCGCGGTATATCCAGATATTTCGGTGCTTTTTTGGCAGGGCCTGAGGTCTCATAGTCGAGCAAACCCCTGCACGGAATTACCAAGACAGGCCAAGAGCAGTCGGTCAAAGTCGAGCTCCACCAAGAAGCATCGCCAACCCCTTTACGTAAGGCAAAGATGAAGAAGCATGTTTGGCACGTGGTTGGGTTGCGTTCTTGCCACCGGGAGGGAAAAGTGACAAGTCGTTAGCTCTGCAGGCCAGGAAATCCCGTCCATTGGGCAGACAGAACACGGGGCGGCGGGGGTCACTCGGATCAGTCTCTCGAACCAGTCGGCGCCGGCGACGCTATCGCTGCGGGCCGCGTGGGCCGCTGCGGGGCACTATCGCTCGGCGCTTCGCACAACTCATCAACCATCCCCAATTCGGCCGCCACGGCGAACGGGTTCAAAAATCTCGCTGGGGTTTCCCCGCCTCCGTCTTTTCTACCTTCAAAACAACCTTCTCCTCACCGGTAATCCTCTCTCGTTCGGACCAACCTGCAGTGTAACAATGGCGACAGATCCCGTCCCGGCCCCGGCCGCCAAACCCTCCGCTGCCGACGCGCAGCCGATCGAAGCGGCACCGGTCGCTCCCGCGTCGGCGGATAACAACGATTCGGACGATGAGGGCGTCGACACCGCCACCATCTCCTCCTCCACCGCCTCCCTGACCGAGAGCGTGTTTGCTTATCGCAAGCTCCACGGCAGACCCTACAAGAAGACCAGCACCACTGAATACTGGGCACCTGTCGATGAGACCCAGAATGAAGGCCTTGATATCATCCACAATGTCCTGCTCATGGCCCTCAACAACGAGCTCTACCTCGCCCCCATTGGCAACGACCCTGGCAAGGTCCTCGACATCGGCACCGGAACCGGAATCTGGGCTGTGGATTTCGCCGATCAGCACCCGTCCGCTGAAGTCACCGGCACTGACATCAGTCCCATCCAGCCCACCTGGGTCCCTCCGAACTGCAAGTTCGAGATCGACGACTGTCTCCACGACTGGACCTGGCCCAAGAACCATTTCGACTACGTGCACATCCGCTGCATGTACGGCAGCATTCCCGACTGGGAGGCGCTGTATCGCAAGGCGTTTGCCCATCTCAAGCCGGGCGGTTGGCTCGAGGATCTAGAGATGGATCTGAAGGTGCATTCGGATCACGTCGACATCCCCGCGGACCACGTCTTCAACATGTGGGCGGACTTGTTTTACACGGCGGGTGATAAGCTCGGTCGGTCGTTCAGGGTTGCGAATGACCACTTTATGAAGGATCTAATGACCAAGGCTGGGTTTGTTGATGTCGTGGAGAAGCAGGTCAAGGTGCCGCTGCACGGGTGGCCCGAGGACCCGCATCAGAAGCAGATGGGGTATTTGGGACAGCTGGGTCTGGATCAGAGTCTTGAGGGCTTTGGCACTTTCATCATGACGCAGGTGCATGGTTGGAAGCCCGAGGAGGCCGTAGTGATGGTTGCCAAGATGAGGAAGGAGACGAGGAAAATGATGTCGTATAAGGGCTGGTATTGGACGTGAGTGCCCCGTTATCTTTGGCCTAAGGGCTCACAGCCTGGGATTGGATGGTTGACTGACGTTGTTTAGGACCGTTGTGTATGGGCGCAAGCCGGAGGATGCTGCATAAACCTGCAGCACGGGGGCAGTGTGGCGGCGGCACAGGCTTGGGACGGCGACAGGGGTGTGGAATGTTTAGCACACACGTTGATGAGAGAAGAGGGGAAATCTGGAAGTATACCTTGCATCAATGGTTGCGGGGAGTTGCATTCTTACAATTTTTTGGGTTACCAAGCAGAAGCTGAATTGGAAATGAAGAGCTTCTCCTCTTTTGCATTGTCTCCAAGAGGTTGCATTGTAAGGATGAACAATTCCTTCTTGACTGAGGTACTCTTTCGCTACCGACAAAGCGAATGCGACAAAGGGTAAGGCTCTCCTTACTCCCCAATCTACAGAAGGCTCCGCAGTTGAGTGCTTCTGTAACTCAGCGTCCGCATCCGCCAAGGGACGCAAATGTCTTTGTATGGGGCTGTCATCTTCCGACATCTCGGAATGAAGTCAGTCCGACACTCGGGCTTCGGCTCTTGGCGTCGGTCCCCCGGCCTGACAACAGGAGTTTTGCCTGGCAGCTCTTGCTGCTTTGGACCATCGCTATAATTGAGGGTTCCCTCGTTTTATGTGCTTTGCCAGTTCTGCATCTTGCTGGAAGTCTCGATTTTGGTCATCCTCCCCCGCCGGGAACCCCCTTCCTCGACGTCACACATCGACCCCGCAAGAAGCTGTGGTGACCGCAGCAATGTCACCCTCACCGACGCGCGCATTCGGAACTATAATGGCTGCCTGGCCCAATTGGATGGCGACGTATCGACAGCGCCCGTCACTGCCCTTCGGTTGAGACATTGGCAGGGCGCGCCAACAATCCTCCCGGCAGGCCTGGAGTGTCGGGTGCTCCTTCCCGTCGATAACATGCATCCAGGCAATCGGTGAGCCATTGAGACATTCCGCTGCGCACACCCGTTCAGCCCCGCGGGGCAGTTCTCTGGCGCCTGCAGCAGGCGGGTTCCTTGCCGGCCCGGATTTGGAAGCATGGCTTTTTTTTTTTTTAAAGTGCTGGACTTCCCCGCCGGCATTCGCGAGCTCGAGCTCGGAAGCACCTTGTTGGACACATAGCTCCCGATCGCGCGCCGCCGCAATGAGCACGTACGGAAAGGTGATCAAGATCAACAAGACCTGCGATCAGTGCAGGCAGAGGAAGGTCCGATGCATCGGTGAGCAGAGCTCCTGCCGAAAGTTCCGGTGATTTTGAACAGCGACCCGTTAACGCTGGAACTCATGTAGTGCCGCCGCCGAAACCGCATACGCGGCCGATCGAGCTTCCCCTCACTTGTGTCAATTGCGTTGTGAGTTCGTCGCAAACATGTTGCGTGAGCGCGTCTGACCAGAGCTACCAAGAATCGCGGCGAGCCCTGCAACTACAGCATTTTTCGACGCAAACGAGTAGCGCTACCGCCCGGACTGGGGAAGAAGGGGCCGGAGCCTGGCGATGGCGAGCTGTACATTGATCGCATCTTGCAGCGGGGGCCTCAGGAGGTCGTGCTCTTTGAGGATGCTGCGATGTTCAAGGTGCCAGATAATAGGGGTGGGACAATCCGCGACCCCTTTTCGAGTTGAAGTTGCGCTGACGTCTGCCAGTCAAAACCTGCGCCATGGCGTTTTTCAGCAATCAACGAGTGGCATCTCTCGCGGAGAGGCTCGGCCCCGAATGCCTGACAGACGTCGTCGAGAGACTCGAGGCGCTGGTTCAGAAGAGAATCAACGGTCGCGGAGAGGCCGAGCTGGAAGAGTACGCCTCAAGCGCTAGGATCAGCTTTCACAAGCCCCTGACCCCTGAGCGGGTTCAACCTCCGATAGCAAAGGCTTTTGTTAAAGGTGAGCGCCCCGAACTCAAGTCTGATGGAATCAACTAACGGGAATTTGGCAGCATATTTCGATCATATTCACCCCATCTACCCGTTCCTCGACGAAGAAGAGTTTTGCTCCATCGCTTTGAGCTCCACCTTGGACGACGAATACTTGAAGAGGAACCCGGTCTTTTCTTGTCTTTATCATACGGTTCTGGCGCTGGGCAGCCAATATTTTCACGGAGGAGGCTTTGTGCCTCGGTTGGGACAGGCATGGGGGCTATTCCAGATCTCTCTCGGCTTATTACCAAGCGTGCTTGCGCCGCCCCATTCAGTTACGAATTTGCAGGTGGGTTGATCCATCCTGAATCCTGGGGCTCTCGCTAACATTCCTCTGCAGGCTTTAGCAGCCATGGTATGTGTCCCCTTCGAATGAATGATAAGGCCAAGCTAACCGTTCTTTGCCCGGGCAGTCAATATTCTCCTTGAATCCATGTTGCGTTCAGCTCGATCTTACAATCATTTCGGAAGCCGCAAGAATGGCGCACACGTTACAATACCACACGACGGCAAACAGCCCAGTTGGCCATCTGAAAACGTTTTGGGTCGTTTATTACATCGACAAACTTGCGAATTTCACCGAGTCCGTGACTTCAGTGAGTTCATCATGGCTTGAAGGGCAGAGCTGCTGCTGACTCTCCTCTAGCTTCTGGCAGACGAAGATATCGGTTGCATCATACCTCCGGCCCCTGAATCCTGTTTCGACGGCTACAACTGGTACATTTCAGCAATTCGATTCGGACGCCTCTGCTCAATCGCATACTCCGCGCTCTTTTCTGTCAGCGCCTCGTTGAAATCCAAGGAGAGTTTGAGGGATGCGATTCCAAACATACGCCGGCTCTTAGAGAACTGGCGGGTTTCAATACCCCTAAAGTTTCGACCGGAAGAACCGATCCAGGTCCAAAAAGATGCGAAGCCCAGTACGAAACGAGCGTTCCTCGAGACACAATATCACTACCTCAACCTCTTGATTGCCATTGACAGGCTGACTCTCCAAGTCGGAACGGAGGGCAGCCCTGAGAGAGAAGAAGTCAAGTACCGGCTGATGCGGTCAGCACGGACCGTCATTGAGCTCACAGAGCTTATAGATTTGGATGGCATTCTCAATATCTTGTGGGTGAAATTTTTGCTTTTATTGTATTTTATCCCGCAATGAGCTAACTATACATCCTAGTTTGTGTGGCATGATGCCGATTGCTGCACTCTTCATTCTCTTCGACTTCGTCGTCCACAACCCCCGCCATCGAGACACCCAGGAGAATCTCGTCTTGCTTGACACGGCCGTGACGCACTTTAGGCTCATAGATACGGCATCTCATGGTATCATTCCAGGTAACACCATTGCAGAGTTTGCGGGCATTGCCCGCAAATATGCTGCGAGTCTCAAGCAGGATAGCTCGGTGTCTCGGCCTCGCGCACCTCAAACGAGCGACCCTTTGATGGCTCTGGGACCGCAGACCACACTGCTCCCAGTTTCCGGTGACTTCGGATTCACAACGCTACAGCTTACTGCCGTGAGCTCGAATAGCAGCCAGGTTAGTTTTCTGCCCGTCAGAGCAAGCGAGAGCTAACCATACATCAGCACTCGCACGCGACGCCGTCCTACAGCCATCATGGAGGAAGTGTGACGTCCGCCGAGCCGAGCCCCGAAGCGCCGCAAGTTGTCGAGCAGCTAAACTACCCTACCACCGATACGATGCTCGAGGCAGACGCTTCATTGGGAGATCTAAAGAGCCTGTTTGGCTGGGTGTTCCCCGATTGGGGAGATATGTCTTTTACTTGAGAGTAAAGGAGGTCGGCGGTTGGAGGACGATCACCGTGACTTGTGCGCCTGTCGCCAGTTACATGCTGTCTGGTTGTTTGGAGTGAAGACATATCCGGAACATTGCTTCATTTGCCATGATCTGGGTCATGGGGTTCCATGTCTGTTCCCCCTCCCCTTTGTGTATTATCAGCAACTTCTAACCGTGTATTTTCCCCAAGAACCCCAATTAAAACTCCCCTTCCGACCGCTCCTTCCGCAACTTGAAGATTTGCAGTCATGAGCAACGCGAACATCGAATGAAGGCTGAACAGAGGACGCCGAGCCGGAACACCACGTGATGCGCTATCACGATCCAGGGAAGGGCGAGGATGGTGTCCAATGGAGAGCTGCGGGGTTCTGAATGCTGCGCCACAATTCATGGCGAGCTGAACATGTCAAATCTCCAACGATTCCAATGCAAATCACCTCATTACTATGCTCAATGTGTTCTTGACGGCGCGAGATCTAGAGCATCCAAACTAGAGACAGGCCGACCAGCTGACTTTGATGTCAACAACTTCAATTCTCAGGCGGCCGACCCGTCAGCCGAGGGGACTTCGGGTCCTGTCGCTTGACGGGGGAGGGGTGAAGGGCTACTCGTCTTTGCTGATCTTGAAGCGCATCTTTCGGACCATGACCTCGGATAACGGTATCGGAGGGGCCCAGCCATTGCCTTGCGATGTATTCGACCTCATTGTTGGTACGTCAACGGGAGGGCTGATCGCTATCATGCTGGGTCGCCTGCACATGTCCATCGACGACTGCTTGAAGCAATATGAGACCACCAGCGCTGCGGTATTTGGACACCCAGTCTCACAGTCGAAGCTCGGTAAAGTCTTCAAGAAGGTGTCAAGCGGATCGTTCTACGACTTGGCTGTTTTGGAACGTGAGATACGGCGCCTTTTGCAAGAGCAGGGCAAGGAGCCGGATGAGAAGTTTCAGGAGGAGAATCCGCGATGCAAAGTGTGAGTTGTTGTGTGATCGAAGAAGAAGGAGAAAACTTATGCAACATGTTCAGCTAACACTCGAGTCTCGACTCGCACAGCATGGTATCCGTGACGCGGACAATTACCTCCAAGGCGGACGTCATTCGAAACTACACCTCCCATCACCCCACGCAGGAGAACTACGATTGCTCCATCTGGGAAGCTGCCTGCGCAACCGCTGCCGCGCCCATGTTCTTCCAGTCAGTGAAACTCGGAACCGGGGGCGAAGAGTGGTGCGACGGTGCGATGCGGAGAAACAACCCAATCAACGAGGCCATTGACGAAGTCAGTCGCGAGGGCGAGAGAGCCTGGCAGGGGCGTCCAGTCGGCTGTGTCATTAGCATTGGCACCGGCGTCGTTGATACGGTCAGCGTCTCTAACTCCACTGGCGACTTTTTGAAAAGCGTCATCAAGATCATGACCGACTCGGAGGATGTAGCAGACGCCTTCCTGCGGAGCGTTTTGGGACAGCGACTGCACCGTAATCGCCAATACTTTCGCTTCAACGTACCGCAAGGGATGCAGACGGTGCGACTGGACGAATGGAAGGAGGTCGAGAAGATGAAGGCGGTAACAACCGAGTACCTTTCCAAGCACGACGTTGGGGATGCTGTAAAGTCATGCGCTCAGTCTCTTTTCGATCCAGATAGGGCGTCGACCAGTTAGTCCCTGGTGTCATCAACAGTGCCGTGACCCAAATAATAACCAAGGTCGACTGACAATAGTCTTCGTTCCACAGGTGCCCGACTGTCGCGAAAGCGGCCAACTGGAATGGCTGACGGGCCTTGCCTCGGGTTCGTGGATCGATCCGCCTACTCGTCGGCCCTTCTTGCTTTCTTCTGGGACTACGACGACACTGCAAGCCAGTCATTTGTTCTTTGGGGAACCGGAGGTGTTGGGTGAGCGCCTGTGTGGCCGAGACGACTTTGATCCGCTAACAGGGCGCAGGAAAACCCAGCTGGCTTTGAGGCTGGCAGAAGCCATGAAGAGTCGAATGTCGGTGATATGGATCCGAGCAGATCAGTCGACCAATTTCTACCACGACTACTCCAACGTCATGCGGCAGCAGCGCAGCGGGAATGTAAGCGGCAAAATCTCGGAAAGCAAGGGGTTCGCTGAGAATCTCGAGCATCACCTCGGGGAGACCAAGAGCTTTCTTGAAGACTCTGCAGCGAAATGGCTTCTGGTACTGGACAATGCAGACGATGTCGATGACTTTAGAAATTCCATGGACTGTTACATCCCTCGCAAGGGTCGGATTTTGATCACGACGCGGGACCCACGATTTCAGGGGCAATTCACTGCGGCTGATAACGGGCTGAATGTTTTGCCCATGGACGACGAGGAGAGCGTCCAGCTTCTGGCCAAGTCGGTTCCGGCCCGGCTCCAAGGCAATCATCCGGATGCAGCATTGCAGGAGCTTGTTGGACTTCTCGGGAACCTTCCCCTAGGCATCGCCCAAGCCGCCGCCAACATTGTCGACCAACAAATCTCTCTCAGCGAGTACCTTGTCAGCTACCAAAACGCATCAGACAGGCTTGGTGCCCTGCTGGAAGCACCCATGCGCAACCGCCAGACACAAGATCCCCGAAACGCAACGCAGTCGGTCAATATAACATGGGAAATGTCGTTTGAACGCCTCGAGTCGTCATCGCCCCTCTCCGTCACCCTGATGGGCTATCTATCCTGCTTCCATTGGGAATCCATCCCCCGTCACTTGATCCGGGGACTTCCTTTGCTCTCCGATCTGAACGACGTCGAGTTTCGAAAGGTGCTCTCACGGCCGATTCACCTTTCCCTCCTGCAAGAACACGACAGCGAGGAGTTCCCTCGCCTCCGGATGCACCCCCTGGTCCACGAATACTCATGGAAGCGCATCGCGGACGCGGCCAAGGACTCGGAATTTCTCCAGCCCTGCGTCCAGTTTCTCGCTGGCGTGTTTCCCGCGTCCAGCGGCGAGGAAGACGACGGCTGGCAGGTCTGCTCCCTCCTCACCCCCCACGCCCTGAGGATGATGCACCTTTCCGAATCCCGCCGTCTCGTGTCGCCCAGCCTGGTGAGCCTCATGCAGCTCCTGGCTCGCTATTTAAACGCCTTTGGATCCCTCTCCATGGCATGCAACACCGCAGAAAAAGCACTCGGTAGGGCTCGACGCATCTGGCCCGACGATTACCTCGTACAGCACCGCCTGCGCCAGACCTTGATCGACTGCCTGCGTAACAACCGACGCTTTGTCGAGGCCCTAGAGGAACAAGAAACCGCAATCCGCTACCTTCAGACGGACGACGCAAAGGCGACCATGCCCCGCCACGGCGCCGAGGTGTACACGTCCCTGGAGACCAAGTATTTCCTCCTACTTGACTTGGGACGGCACGAGGAGTCGTACGAGACCACTGTCGAGATCCTGAATCTCGTGACGGCGCGCAGGGCAGATGTCGTCTCGGAAAGGCGGGAACAGGAATTGGTTGTCACATGGAAGCACAACGGCGCGTTCGCGCTCGCCAGAGCCGGACAGTCTGATGCCGCCCTGCGCGTCGCTGAGGAGGTGCTGATGAACGCGAAGGACGCGAGCGGCGCGCTTAACGTGCCCAAGAGGAGCTATCTAGCATTCTTAAACCTCAAGGGTCAACTCTTGCGAGACCTTCCTAGCGCAAATGTCGGGGATATTTCAGAGGCGCTGCGCATCTTTGGAGAAGTGTACGACGAGTCCATGCGGACGTGGGGCATCAGGGACAAGGACACCTGGGTCGCGCTCAACGAGGTGCTGGACACGCTAAGTCTTCGATATGACGGGGATGTTGTCGGCCCCGGCGGCGAGAGCGCGTTGGAGAAAGCAGGCGCCCTGATGGTGGCGGCTTTGGAGGCGTGCTTGGCCTCGCGCGCGAAGCAGATGAGAAGTCCTGATTCGGGACCGTTTAGAAGGGCCATCGAGATCTTTCTCGGCCATGTTGACAACTTCCTGTCCCACTACGAGGACCAGGGGCAGTCGCTCGACTACCGCATACAGCAGATGGTTGGGACCATGACGGAGAGTTTCTTGCTGCAGGGTGACATGGTCATCCGAGATATCGCGAGCGCGAATGCCTTTGGTGTGAAGCTGCAGGCTTCCGGGAGGGCTCAAGAGGCCGAGATCTATCACCGCAAGGCGCTCAAGGGGCTGCTCGAGTGGTACGCCACGCCGAACCGGCCGGGGCTGCAAGCGCTGCAAACGGAGGCGCAGATTCAGGAGACCATGTCCGTCTACCATTACAACATTATGCTGGCGATAGCTCGACAAGGTCGCCTTCACGACGCGTGGGAGTACCGCAGGCAGCAAGAGAAGGGCGTTTTGGACTTCGCCGAGACGACGTACGGCAGTCTGGATGTGAGGATGGAGCGGGATCGGAACGACAAACGCGTGTACGATGAAGCTCAAGCCAAGATGGACAATGGCGAAGGGCCTCTGCACGGGGGAGAGTGGTGGGTGCAGCACGCGGCGGAACTGGCTCGCGCCGAAAAGCGGTACGGTAAGCTCGCAGCAAGGGTCGAAAGCTCAACCGCAAATGTCCCAGAAACGAATTCGCCGGTTGCCCGTGTTGTGGGAGACGTCGACGCCCCTTTGCCTGGTATTGTCGGGGAAGATAGGCTGAGGGAGAAGTTGAAGCATATTCTGCGGTGGAAGCGAAAGGGGCAGCGAAGCTGAGAGGATATCGTTGAGGACAAGTCGGAGCATTCGCCGAGGTTTTTTGTCGTTGCAACGTTCGGGTTGATGACGACGACGTCGAACCCACAAAATGGGAGAATTGGGTTAGGTAATTACGGCTGGTGCCGACGTTCCGGTTCGTATCCCGTCTTTCGGTTCCTTCAGGGGTTGGAGTGACCAAAAAAAGTCTCGAGAGCGGGAAGAGGAATGTAATTTACCGTCCCACCTAATTTTCATGCGTACGAATTCCCCCAGGCGTGGCAGTGCAATGTTGTGTGTGTTGAACGCGTTGTGCTGCTGTGGACAGCAGTGGTGACGTCTGTCGCGAAATCACGGCTGATGGCTGGTCAGATCGACGATTCGACGTCAGACGGTCCCATCGCCGGCGTGGAAGGCCGGTTTTGCGTGCACTCTTGTTCGTATGCGCTCCGTCAACTGATGTGCGGTGAGGCGAGAAAAATGCTCGTAAAATGCGAAGTGCGCGAAAAATGCAATAGTGATGAAGAGCTGACATGCGTGAGACGGAGAAGCGAGCAACGCTTGTCCTGAAATGGCGTTCGTGTCTGTGTCGGCAGTGGGAAATAGGGGTCAGTGGAAGGAGTCCCAGGAAGGCGGAGTGCGAAGGCTGGTGGACCGAGAGCAAAAGGCCGTGCAGTGATTGGCGGTTGCCACAAATATTGGTGATCGTGGCTGCTCCCCCCGCAGTTCCCGCGTCAGTCCGACGGTGGGACGAACAGCCCCTGGTTAGGTGCATGGGCGGGTCCCAGGGGATATATTTCCCGCCCTGCCCAGCGCCGCCGTTCCTCGCAGCAATCCAGGCACAGTTCTTGGCAAAAGGCTTGGTCCCGCGCCACGACTCAATTCAGGGGCCAAACAAATGGAATGACAACAGCCAAGGCCGCCCAGAGAACATCGATCTCGTCCATTCGTTTGTCGCACGACACCACATCTCGGTAATCTCGATAATGGTTGTAGGGATGGCCATGTGGAGGAGACTTTGCGCCCTGCTGGCGCTGTCGATCGCGACGCCTGCCCAGGCGGCGCTGGAGGTCGACCTGCAATCGCCCGGTGAGCCGCCATTCCCATCCCTCGATTCGCGGGTCGCAAATCGCGTCGACCCGCGATGCACGCATGCGGCGTGCGCAACGGCCCGCACCAATTGACGGCAAACCTTACTGACGTTTTTCGCGCGACAGCATCGATCCGGGCCGCAGCGAAGCTCATCGCGAAGAACCTCATGAGCTACTACCACGGCGAGGAGCCCGGCAACACGCCCGGGATTCTCCCTGGGCCACCACCAGGAGGGCCGTACTACTGGTGGGAAGGCGGTGCCATGTGGGGAACCATGATAGATTACTGGCACTACACGCACGACGAGACGTGGAACAAGAACACGCAGTTTGCTCTCCTCTTCCAGTCGAACGAGCCGCAGAACAACTACATGCCAAGCAACTGGACGATGTCGCTTGGCAACGACGACCAAGGCTTCTGGGGCATGTCGGTCATGCTGGCCGCCGAGACCATCTTTCCGGACCCACCGCCAAACAGGCCCCAGTGGCTAATGCTCGCCCAGGCCGTCTTCAACACGCAGGCCCACCGCTGGGACGATCAACACTGCGGGGGCGGGCTCCGATGGCAGATTCCGTTCGCCAACACGGGCTACAACTACAAAAACAGCATTGCCAATGCCATTCTTTTCAACATGGGCGCGCGGCTCGCCCGATACACGGGCAACGACACATATGCCCAAATCGCCGAGAAGGTGTGGGATTGGATGGAGGGCGTCGGCTACATCGACAAGGATTACAATATTTACGATGGCGGCCATGTCGAGGCCAATTGCACCGACATTGACAGGGCCCAATTCTCGTATACCGCCGGCATCTTCATCCAGGGGTTGGCGTTCATGCACAACTACGTATGTGCACCAGTGTGCCTGAACATAAAGCTAGGACCAGATCGCTAACACTCTGCAGACCAACGGCAAGGAGCCCTGGGAGTCCCGTCTCACGGCCCTGAGCAAGCGCACGCTCGAGTTCTTTTTCCCGGAGGGAATCGCCGTCGAAATGGCCTGCGAGCTCGACAGCCACGTTCAGTGCACGACGGACATGTTGTCCTTCAAGGGCTACGTCGCCCGCTTCATCGCACAGGCGGTCCATGTGGCGCCCAACCTCCATGATGTCATCATGCCCGTCCTCCGCTCCTCTGCCGCCGGCATGATCCAGAGCTGCAACCCCGACGGCACGTGTGGTTTCCGGTGGAACAGGGGCGCGTACGACGGCTTGACTGGCGCCGGCCAGCAGATGAACGCTCTCGGCACACTGATGGCGCTGCTCATCGACGAGCCAAAGGTCATCCCCCCGGTCACGAATGCCACGGGCGGAACAAGCGTTGGTGACCCAGCTGGCGGTGGTGACCCTTCAATAGAGAGGGTCATGAAGCCCATCACGACGGCTGACCGTGCTGGCGCCGGCATCCTCACTGCTGTGGGGCTCATCGGCATAACAGGCACGCTGGCCATCATGAGCACGAGCTTCGGCGAAGGCGGGTTTTCTTTCTTCAAGTCAAAGTGATGTTTGCATCCGAGGGAGCAGAAGGAGTGAGAAGGCGCAAAAGTGGTTTCTTCAAAGGGCATGTCATGGATATCCCGGTGTACGATGAATCAGTTGGGGCGAGGAGCTGGATGTATCATCAGCCGCCATTTTGGGTTTTCTTCTACCACACCATTTCATTCTGGGGTGAATGTCGCACATGACATGGCCCCCATCTTCTTTTGTTAGGTCAGGGGCATTTGGGTCACCATCTATTGGGCTGTTAGATCTTGGTGGAGTTGGGAGTTATGTGGCTGGGCATGTGACTGAAGGCAGACGAAGCAGCCAAATTGTACCTGGTTTGGGTAACTATCTCCTGATCTTGTGACTTTTGCTTTCGTGTTTGCGTTGTTGTTCCTGACGGTCACACCAGTTCGTGGTGTTGTTGCCATGCTTGCTTGTCATGAGGGTCGTCGAGGAGGGAGTCACCCAAGCTGCTAGGCTCATGCTATCTCACCATCAGGTGAATTCACTGCTTAGTAGACTCCAGGCCCTCTCTCTTAAAGGTCTTGACCCTGCTCGCGCAGCCTGTGACAAGCGAAGGCAGGCCTGTTGGCGTCTCGGAGTAAACAATTCATTGCTCTCGAGGACGGGAGCACCAAGACGAGCCATGACTTTCACCTTCTGGGGCTACGGCCGTCACAAAACCCCATGAACTCAACAGTCACATCCTGTGTTGCTGCGAAGCAAGAGGTAAATGCCCACAGTGACTTTGCCTACATGCTATCGCTCAATCTCACCGGGTATAAATGGCAACCCTTCCCAACGCCATCTTCTCCTGAATGCATCCTCCTTGTATCCTTCTTGGTATCCTTCTCACCACCGCCACCAACCTCTAGATACCAACATTACTCAAGCCGACCAGCCATATCCACGCGCTTCAGTATTACGTATCCCAACAAACAACTCCACAACTCCCCTTTATCCATAACACCAACACCATGTCTGACACCCCCACCACTACAGCTGCGGCCATGCCGTCACCCACCGACATCTGCGATGACAAGGGGCGAGCTGCAATTAATGTAGCGTTAAAAGCGTTGATCATCGTCAACTCGGTCGTTCTGGCCCTTGTCCTTTTCTTGACAGGGCAATTGCTCTTCCGCTCCCACAGGAGGCTGAAGAACCAGGGGAAAGCCAAGGCGGTTGCATAGTCAGTGCGGCGGGTCACCGGCTGAAGTTTGATGGCTTCTAAGGTTTTGGTTTTGGGTTGTCGCTCAGGTTGGGTGGCGTGTCTCAATCAGGGCGGGTCCTCTGAGATGGGAAGCTTAGGTTTTGTGTCAGCTGGATTCTGACGGGTTCGAGAATTCATGAGAGCTAGGGGTTGTTTACTTACGTCTTGGTTGGTTGTTTTTGCTGCTTGTGCTGGGTCTCGATGGAGGTACACGTCCTTGTAGACTTTGTTCAACTGCACTTGCATTAGTTGCTGTTCTCTTAGACTGTAGAAGAAGAAAATGCATCGCTAACCTCCATCAAACACCCTTGTCAAAAGGGAAAAATCACCAGTTCAAAGACCAAAGCATGTCCTTGTTCCGCCTCGAATTCGGACTCGCCATCTGCTTCTTCGAGCCCCATACATCCTTGAACCCCAGTCCATCTACATCCCCGTCCGTCTCCTCATCCGTCTCAGTCATGAGCTTCAGTCGCTTACGAGGGGGCTCCTCGGCTGCTGGCTCCACGGGCGCTGGTTGGTCCGAGATAGGCGTCTCTCCGGACAAACATGTTAACGACAAGACGAATCGCCCGGTAATATGCGTAGATGCTGGTGTTGTTTCCTGTTGCTGCTGAGCTGGAGCTGCCGGCCGAGTGAGTGGAAGCGTCTTAGGCTTTGGCTTGCAGCAGTCGCGCTTTTCAGGGGGATCTTTGGGTTCGTGGCTGGCGGGGACTTGGAACATTTCGGAGCTGGAGAGGAGTTAGAGATTAGAGATGTGGTTTGCGGTGCCAAGCCGAACGGGTGGCATGATGGCTCAGAAGGGCGTTGATCTATCTCGTGGTTCCCCTTGTGTGAAGTGCAACACATGGATGCGCTGACGTGGAGGGGCGTTAGGTAAGACCCGTAAAAAGGAAAAACCGGGCCATCTCCGAGGATGACCGGAAGTAGTGATAGAGATTGGAGGTATTACAGCAGAGGTGCGTATAAAACACGGACAAAGGTTGAGATTACTCACGTCCACCGGGGATGTTTCCGCTTGCGTGGCAAAACCATGTTGCTGAGCGCGCAGTTGGTCTGAAAAGGTGATCCTGTCGGTGTTAGTTTGTGAAGAAGCAGAAAACATCATGAGAATGAGGGCAAACGTACCAAGATGACAGCCTCTCGACAAGTAATGTTTGCCCAAAATGGGTTGAGAATGTTGGCCCAGACAAGCGATCTCCGGTCACGGCTTTCCCTGATCGAGAGCCCCGCGTGCCGAGCTGGCAGACCAATCTTGCAGTTTCGCCTCGAACAAGTTGAAAAAAACGTTTGACGTTCCAAGTATCCTGGACCGTCAGCCACGCCCTATCTCCCCGCCGAGAACCCCGGACTCCCAAAGGGACGGTGCTGCCAAGAAAAGAGTGCGCCGATGGCCAGATTGCGGAGCAGCAGAGGTCCTGACGCTCCAGGTTGCAGCGGGCACCCGGTGGTGCCACCACGGTGGGACGGCGGCCCCTACCAGCGCCCTGGCCCTCTTAGCTCTCGGTCCTGGCAGCTGTCGAACGGGGGCTAGGTGTTTAGGTAAGACGAGCCATCTTGACTCGGTTTCGGTCTCTTGCGAAGAGAAGAGTTGAGAGCGTTCAAAATTTTGTGCAAAAAGAGACGGTGAACAGGCGACCCCACCGCCGGTACACGGGAATAAGGAGCATTTTCCTCGCCGTGGCTCGTGTCCCCTCCATGGCCCATGGGCCCCATGTTTCCCACCCCAGAAGCGAATGCCCGATTATGTCCGACGATTGGTGCCAGCAAAGTGGCGTATGTAAGCGCGCCCTTGTGACCCGGGCCAAATCAAGGTTTGCGGCCAGCGGGACCGACTCGATTCGTACACGGAAAGCGAGACAATCAGCCGCCGCCGTTGAGATTACATATATCCCGCAACACTTTCCGCACATTATCCGAATTGCGAGAAAAAACACCAACTCCTCAAACAGTAGGGTAATCACCACAAATGGCCTACTACAACAAAGGAATCTCAAACTCCACCGCCTCGCCGTGCTCCTTCTCACCCCACGCCCTCAACCCCCTTTTCAACCCCTCCGTAAACCCAGCATCGTAGCCCATCCCGTCCCTCTCATACGTCAACCTCCCCGTCCTCCACGTCAACCACCTCTCCGCAATGATCCCCTCGGGCGCCCTCAAAATGCCCACAGCCAGATCCACGATCCTCCTCCCGCCCTCCATCCGCTCCTCCTCGTCGGCCATGTAAAACACCGTTGCGCCGCAAGTGCCGCAAAACCCCCTTAGCACCTTTTCCGAGGAGCGATACGACTTGAGCGTTCCGTACCCCTCGAAATTTTCTGGGACTGGCGGCTCGATCGAACCCAGGGGGATGAACGTCCAGGGGATGACATGCGCGCCGGTGAGGAGGCGGCAGTCGTCGCAGACATCCAGACAAGCGACCCATTTCTTGGGGTCCACCGGTGAGGTGTAGCGCTTGACGAGGGCGTCGTCTTTAAGAGAAGGGTGATCGGGGCGGGGGAAAGTGAAGCTCACACCGCTGCAGTGGCATTGCGCGCGTAGAAGCTCGTGGCCGTCCTCGTCGAGTTCCTGCTTGGGAGGTTCGGGACGGGGGATGGGGAAGTTGGGGTCGTTGGGCTCGGGAGCCCAGCTGCCTAGCTTGCGGTTGTTGACCTCGGGGAGCCAGGTGTGGAGGCCGACGGAGTTGGGATCGGGGAAGATGTGGGAGCGGATCTGGAAGGTGGATTCGTCGTGGGGGGAGGAGAAGATGGAGGTGGCGACGCGCCATTCGAGCTGGCCGCTGGCGTGGTCGGGGATGATGTCCTCGTCGCCGATGTGGCAGCCGCAGGTGGAGCAGAAGAGGCGGTCGGAGGCGGCGAGGGGGGAGTGGCGGTAGCGGGTGATGGAGGTGGACGGCGTGAGGAATACGGGAGAGATTCCGGCGGGGAGGGGAGCGTGGAAGCAGGCGAGGGTGCCGTGGACTTGGCGGCAGATGAAGCAGCTGCAGAGGTGCGTGCCCAGCGGGAGAGCTGAGAGGGGGACGGTGACGGTGAAGCGCGTGGATTTGCAGTAGCACTCGGCCGTGAGGGTTTTGGTTGATTCTGACGCCATTTTGAAGTTCAGGTGAGTTGTTGGAACGGGGAAGCTGCCAAAATGTTGCAGATTGCGTCGCCTTATCAGTAAAGATCGACGACCCCGCATTGTCTGTCAGATGGCTTTGTGTTGCTCCGAAACTGCAGGTGCAGCTTCTCGACTGTTGGACACATCGAATGAAAAGGGGCAAAACCATCATACGCCTTTCAAACTGTACGCCGACTTGGTGTGAAAACAGATTACTCGGTATCCTCCACAATTCCACGGCCTTGTACAACCTGCATTCCCCAACAACTTCCCCTCGCAATCGTCCTCGCTCAACTCGAACATGCACACATGATGCTCTCACCTCAGTCAATCACCAACCACAACGCCGTTTCCTCTTCCCCATCCCCAGGCCTTCACATACTCAACAAACCCCCTCGCCACCCTCTCTCTATCCCTCACCGGTCCAAGAAATAGCTACGTCCCCAACCTCTCCCCAACCAACGCAAGAACGTCAAACAGACTTCTTGCAACGCCGGGGCTTGTGGCGTGTGTGGTTTTTTTTTCTATCTTGTGTTCATTCTGGTCACATGACGGCCAAGATTCATCAAATAAAAGACTTCTTGGACGTGAACCGTCCAGCTGCAACGTTGGTGCCTCAACAAGAAATGGAACTGCAGACCAACCCAAACTCATGTCCTCCGTAGAGCCATCCGTCAAAAGATATTGACCCTGCTAACGCCTCCCTTGATATCAAACGCCCTTAGAACATCGACGGGCCACTGGGGGCAGGGGATGGAGCGGTACGAGGCCGGTGGCGTTGCCTTGAGAAACTCAGTCACTGACATCTCACCGGTGACCACTTCCCGCACGCATTCCAGCTTTTGTACTACCTGGCACGCATCTTTCCACGACTTAACTGACCTCCAGTCCGCTAAATCCAGTTTAACCTCGATGCTCTTGCCGTCGCGTTTTGCTGTATCCAAAACCAAGCGGTTAAACGCCTCTTCGCGGCCCCAATGCACGTGCCCAAAAAGCATGGGAAGCCAAGTTTCATCAACATCGGCGTCAGTTTCAGCCTGGGAGCCTGGCTCGTCGGCATGTGGGTGGTCTGGTACCCGCAGAGGGATGACCGATTCAACCCCCGGGCGAGCGTGGACGAAGCGCCAAGAGGCACTTTTCACCTCCGTCCTCTGTAGGTAATCGATAAGGCCACCCGGGTAGGCTTCAAGTACAGCATATGTGAGGTGTTCGACAAATTCCTCGCCTTGACTGCCTGGTGTGATTTCAAAGACCAAAGATTCATCCACAATCTTGGTGTAGAATCTTTGGTTAACGGCAGCTTGATACACGCCCGCAATGTTGAAGCCAACCGAGCGTCCGCTTCTGCTGGGGGTGTGTCTTCCGGTCTTCTTCAAGCTGTCGAGGAACGCCTGTAGGACACTGAGCGCGCCTTCGGTGCTTCCCACGCCAGGGATAAGGGTTATAAGGTACTCAAAGGGATTCGTTTCCGGGTCTAGATCAAACTCGTCGACAACTGTGTGCACTGTGTGTCGAAGACTGTCGAGGAGGAGATCCTTCCGATCAGGTGACTCGTCCATACGGTGCAGTCTGCTCAAGACATGACGCCTGGAGGTGAACGTCTCCTCCGGTAAAATGCTCCTTGGTACAGGGAACACAAGAAAAAGCCGATGAGAGCAATACACCAGTCTGTACGACAACGTAGACTGATGACCCAAGAGCCTCATGATCAGATATAACTGCAACGAGTCTACGCCCAGGAGAACGAATACTTCGTCCATCGGCTCGATTAAATCGCTCAACCCTTCATTGCCCTCGGACCCTATGTATGCGGTGTTCTGGGGATGGCCTGGTCTGCTGATCTCGAACCAGTAGCGGTTGTTTGTTGACAGCTCTGCTAAGGCTCGAGCGTGCCGGAGTTTCGACCTAATCGTCATAACAGGGGTCAAATAGATCGACAATGCCATTGTGCGACTATCAATCGCGGCTTCGTGGTGCCATGGCAGCGTTTTGCCACCCAGTGATGTCCTCTGGATCCGCGGCCGGGACGTAATGTAGATCTTTGTGCCTTTTGTGCTCTCCAATAATCCGTGGCCGTCTCCGGGGTTAGAGGGGGGTGAGTGAGGGGAATCGGCGGAGATGGGCATGCACTTTCCGGTCACAGTCCACTGGGGTGCCCAAGAGGGAAAGGTAACCCCGGCCTGGTTAGCAGAGGCCCAGAGAAGCGCCTCGGGATATTTTTCGTTTAGAAGACAGTGTGCAGCTGCCCCAATCATGACGTGGGAGGGCGGTGGCGAATAGTCCGGCTTGAGGGCCGAGGGAGTTGAAATGAGACCCAACAAAGCGGAAACCTTGTCCCGACGATCTGAGGCACAAGACTCCAGAGTAGCTTCAACGAGAAGCGAAAGTGTATCGCTGAAGTGTCCACCTTTGGAAGCGTACTCCAACCACGGGGCTGCAGTCTCGCTCCACCGAGTGGCGATGACATCTTTTGTCGAAGAACTGATGTTTATCTCAGTGTCCCCAACTTGGATTGCTACTTGAGGCGGAAGAATCAGCTCCTGTACAATCCAAACGCGGCTGAAGTAGCGCGCGCTCAAGGATTGGCGTGAAATCGATGTTTGCGTGCCCAGGCGACGCGTTGTGGGAAGGGGTTGAACCGAATACATCAACATCTTCAATCCTGCGCCGAACGGGGTGACTTCCTTGAGTGGCGGCAACAATGTCATCACCCAAGTAGACGACCACCCGCCTGCAGTTGCTGTAGATGTTGCCCATCTTTGCCACCTGTGTGTTCCTCTCCTTGATGTTCTGCTGATTGATGCAGATGGCGTCAACCCAGACCAGCCTATGCCCCCTCTCTGGCCGCAGAAACATCAGCATATTCCAGCAGTTCTTTGTCTGCAGCAGGACATCCCAATATGGGCCAACATAGGCCGGCCGACAGAGAGAGTCATCCCCATCTTCGCCGCCCCAAGTGTACGAGACACACTCATGCTCAGGGTAGCGATCGTCCCCGTATGTCTCCAGACTTAGGTGCATCGGGTAGTCATTGCTTGTGCCAGGCTCGAGGCAGATGAGACGTAATTCGTGTGGGGAGAGTTCGTGTTCGTAGATCGATGATAGTATGTGTTCCGAATCCGAGTTTGTATCCGGAACCGCCTTGCGAGTTGCGTCAGCTCGATCGCCGGACTCTTCGACTGCGGCGTTGAGGGGATTCTCCGGTTTGTTTGTGAAAGGAACGCTAGGAGGCCAGGAGAGGGTGAAAGTGGCCTGAGGTTCGGTCGTGGGAGCAGACGGAACAGCGCTTTGACCTTTGTGCTTCGAGACAAGTAGCGGGATATTGGGGGCCCTGTTGCATGCTCTGCAGAAGACATTGTTGCCGGTGACTGAGACATCGGGTTTCCGGCAGGTGTCTAGATGCCAGCGGCTGAGTCCAGAGGGGTCGAGCTCTGGGGATTCGAGAGACGGTCCAGCTGATGACATGTTCACGCGCCGACTTGCTTCAAGACCCTGCGTCCCCATTTGAACCGAAACCTTGCTTCTGCGTTGAGACTGACTGCTCACCTCAGGCTTTAAGAACTGCATTCGCGGCCTTTTTGTAGTGGGTTGAGGGTACGGTAACAGAATCTTGTGAGGTTAGGCTTTCCAAATGGATGCCTGAGAAACACCTTACCATTCGTAGACCAATAGGAATTCTTTCGCCAGCGCCATGCAGGTCGGAACGAATGCGATAGGGCTTGCACATGGTGAGATGCAAATAGGAAAATTGCGGCCAATGGCAGTGAGCATTTTCCAAAGTCCTAGTGATTCGCGAACCAGCCAGCCCAAGATGGGGGCACTCAAATTTGAATACTTCCAACCGACTCTAGAACTTGGCCTCGTCCATATTCCTCACCCAGGTCAAGAGCCACTTAACCGAGTTGATATGTCCCGCAACGCTAACTTTCTCATTGACTGTGTGGATTCCGTTGTCAAAACTTCCATTTGCATCTTCAGGGTCGAACCCGGGATCGAAGCGGAAGATATGCTTGGTCAGCGCCCAGTAGTACCGCGTGTCAGTGTTCCCTGTCATGATACCGGGTGCGACAATGACATCCTCGCCGTGAACTGCACGGGTGGTGCCTGCGAAGACCTTGAAGGGGCCTTCAACCGAAGCATCAGTGGGCGTGACGGGCGCAACCTCGAGCACGTCCTTGGTCTCGGTGAGGATGATGGATGAAGGCTCCTCCTTTCCGTCGAAGGCGTGAAGAGTGAGGTTGTACTTATGGGCGATCTTTCCCGCAAGATGGGTGAGTCTATCGCGCACGACCTGGGTCGTCTCGCCAATGTTGATGCGGTGGTTGACGGTGACTGTGACGCGCTCGGGCAGTGCGTTGACCTTGATACCACCCGTGATGACATCGACAGCTTGTGAGGTCTGCATGAGGTACCGGATATACCGGTTCTGCTTGGCAGCTTCCAAGGCAAGGTAGTCGGGTCGCGCCTTGCATTTGTGCGAGGATGACTTCCGATGACTGAGGAGTTTCTTGAGCTTCTTCGGGAACTCAGGGGAGTACGCAGCACCGCATTGAAGCTGAGAGTAGTACGGGTTCTCGTCGTCCAGTCGAGTGGGATAGCCCTGGTTGGCCTCAATGTTGGTGATGAGCTCGCTGATGACGCCGATGCTGGTGTGAGCAGGAGGGACAGACGAGTGGCCTCCTGGCATTCTGACCGTGATGAAAATGTCGGTGTATCCCTTCTCGGCCGTGCCAGGAAGGAAAAAGCGCGAGCCCCACGCTTCCTGGTAGCCAGAACCTTCATCAACGATGACAGCGATACCGTCATCACCATATCGCTCATGGATGAAAGCAGACAGCTTCTGCGCTCCCTGCTTGCCCGAGCACTCCTCGTCGAAGCCAAAGCTGAGAAGAACAGTGCGTTTGGGCTGAAAGTTGGCGCTGAGAAGCAGCTCAATGGCCTCGAGCTCAGCGATGAGCAGATTCTTGCAGTCCGAAGCGCCACGGCCCCAGATGTACTTCCCGTCATACGCTCCGCTCCTGTTAACATCAGCATCCTGTCCCATAACCTCATGAACTCAGTTTACTTACCACGGAGGATATTTCCAAGCACCAATCGTCTCAGGAGGCACCGGAACTGTATCCTGATGAGCCATAAGAAGACTCGGCTTCAACGACTCATCCGACCCCTTCCACGTGTACAGCAGACCATGGCTATTGATCTTCTCAACCAGCAGCTTCTCATGAATGAGAGGAAACGTCTCCTTCAAATAGGCCGAGAAATCGTAGAAAACTTCCCATCTCGGATCCTCGCCAACTGCCCCCAAATCATCAAAAGACTCGCTTTTGACCTGCACAGCGCCCGAGAGTCGAGCAATGCTGGCATTGCGGAACGTCTCGGTGCCGATGAAGTCCTGCAGCTTGTCAAGCTCTTCATCTTTGCTCGGGAATATTGGATCGGGCTGGACGCAGCCCGCCTTGAAGCGCTCGGTGTGATCTGGTTGCCAGACCGGGATTGTTTCTGGGAGCGCATCGAAGTGGGATGCGGCGAGATAAGACAGGGCGATAAGCGCGAGACCGCCGAAGATGAACCGGCGTGCGCGCGATTGGCGGCGGCATGGCAGCTGGGCGTTGGCCTGCAACGTCGAGCCAGGAAAACGGGTTTGTTTCTCCATTGTGGAATCTGGACGTCCCATCTCGAATGTGGAAAGGGGTTACGGAGATGGATAGAGGAAGTGGTTCGGCCGGAGGCGGGGGGCAGCGCCGCGAGTAAATCCGCCGATCACCGAGGGTGACGAGTCAGGTGACGCAGGGAGGCGACAAGCGGCCCCACAGCCGCTAGGACCTGCTTGTTTTAGCAGGCGGCGGGCACGGCGGAACAGTGGTGACGACGCGACACCAACTTCTCGAGCAACCACTGCACATCCAATTCCAGGCGTCCTGTACGGAAACGGAGGGCTACACAGCAGCGTCTTGTCCCGATGCCTGTCACAGGAATGTCGGACCTGAGGCCAGAAGGCGCAAGCTTTTCGATGGCCCGTGCATCCCGGCCCCGCGCCAACCCTTCCGCAGGCGACGGGGGGGGGGCCAGGGGTGGATGTCAACAACCGCAAACATCAGAGTTGTCCACAATCACGCCTTGGAATGGGTGGTGAGCGCAGATGGCAGCAATCTCTCTTTATTTTTGCCAATTTTCTGATGAGTGTCCTTCTTAAGACTACCGAGGCTACAAACGAACTGCGCACTGCAAATCTAGGCGAATTTCGCGACCTGCGACACGCAGTGACGACCCCGCCCAACACCTCTCGACTCACGCAGCAGTGATCACCACCTGTCCCTGCTTCAGCCCATCCGCCCTGGCCGTCACGGTAAACTGCCCCTTGGCTCCCTTCTCCGTCTTGACAATAGCCAGCGCCAACCCCGAAAACGCTTTCCTGCTCGAGCTCGGGAACGCCGTCATGTCCGTCGGGTCGCCATTGTCAGTGGCCACCAGCTTCCCCGGCCCCGCGACCGAGAATGTCACCGTATTATTCGCCCTCGGAGCGATAATCCCCTTATCATCAACCACTTCCACCCGCACGTAGGCGAGATCCTTCCCATCACCATCGATGACCGCCCTGTCCACGGTGACAGCCAACGCAGCCGCCGTCCCCGCTGTCTTCTTGACGTCCCGCCCCCACTCCTTCCCGCCCTTGTACCCCACAGCCACGACCTCACCCGCCGCGTACTTCACCTCATCCCAGCGGAACCGGTAGATCCCATTGCCTGGTTTCTTCTTCCTACCCTGCGACGCACCGTTGATCCAAACCTCGACCTCATCAGCTCCGCTGAACACATGAATCGGCGTCACCTGCCCCACCCGCTCCGGCCACGTCCAATGCGGCAGCAGATGCACCATCGGCTTGTCAGGCCGCCACCGCGCCTGGTAAATGTAGAACCGATCCTTCGGAAACCCAGCCAGATCCACAATCCCAAAGTACGAGCTCCTCGACCCTCCATTTCCACCCCACGGCGTCGGCTCTCCGATGTAGTCGAAGCCCGTCCACACAAACTCGCCCGCTACCCACGGCTGGAACCGCTCCTGCGCGAGGAAGACCGCGTCAGGACTATTGCCCCATCCGGGGTTAGCCATCTCGTACGCGCTGATGTATCTCGCATTGGCATCGCTGCTCCCGGCGGTGTTCCACCGGTTGTTGTTGCCGCTGTGCACAGGGAAGTAGTACGTCCCTCTCGATGAGATGCAACTGGCTGTTTCCGAACCCCAGATCATCTTGTTGGGGAACTTCTGCCGGAACGCGGCGTAGTTTCCGTACTCGCCCTGGTAGTTCAGCCCGATGATGTCTACCGCCGCCGGCAGCGCGTGCTCAGGGGCAGCTGCGTTCATGGCGGATGTGACCTGCCGAGTAGGGTCTTCGGCATGGACGATGTTCTGCAGCTCGGTCGCCTCCCTCGCTGGCAGCGCCGCCTCTTGGTTTGCCACCTCGTTTCCGATGGACCAAGCAATGACGGAAGCATGATTACGATCCCGTCTGACGAACGCCCGCAGGTCAGCTTCGTGCCATTCTGGGTACAGTAGGTGGTAGTCGTTTGTTGTCTTGCCAACAGACCAGCAGTCGAAGGCCTCGTCGAGGACTATGAAGCCCATTTCGTCTGCGAGTTCTAGCAGCTCTGGTGCAGGCGGGTTGTGCGATGTGCGAAGCGCGTTGGTACCCATGTCGCGGAGAATCTCCAGCTGGCGCTGTGTTGCGCGGTGGTTGTAGGCTGCGCCGATGGCGCCTTGGTCGTGGTGATTGCATGTTCCTTGAACGTAGACGCGTTGCGAGTTGATGAGGAGGCCTTGCGAGGGAGAGTAGGTGATGCTGCGGATGCCGAAGCGGGTTGTGTAGGTGTCCAGGACGGTTCCGCCTGAGGTGAGTGTGGTAACCGCGAGGTAGAGGTTGGGTGTCTGTGATGGCGGAGGGCCCCAAAGGCGCGGGTTGGCGACAGCGACGGAGCCGTTGACGGAGCGCTTTTCCCCAGCCGGGACGCTGATGGTAGCTGCCTTGACTGTGGCGACGGCCTCGGCGGTGGTGCCGTTGTTGACGGGGTAGATACGCGTGGTCACTTCAACCTCCCGTGTGGCATTCCCCAGATTCTCAACCTGCACTGCCAAGTTCACGGTTGCAGAACTAGCAGACACTTGAGGTGTGGTGATCTGTGTCCCCCACTGCCCAACATGGGTCTTATCAACCTTGACAAGCCACAAGTTCCGATAGATGCCCGCGCCTGGATACCACCGCGAGTTCTCTACTGCGCTCTCCAACCTGATCGCAAGGGTGTTGTTTCCCGCGCGCAGATGTCGGGTGAGATCCAACCGCCATGAGGCATAGCCCCACGGCCAGCCACCGACGAGGTTCCCATTCAGCCAGACAGCAGCGTACGACATGGCGCCGTCGACATCGAGAAAGATGGATTTGGTGCCGGAGACGTCGTCGGCGGTTGCAACGAGGGTCTTGCGGTACCACCCTATGCCATTCGTCGGGAGCCGTCCCATGCCGCCACTGATGCCGGGAGCTCCGAAGGGGCCGGCAATGGCCCAGTCGTGAGGGAGGTCAACCTCTTGCCAGGTGTTGTCGTTGAAGCTGGACTGCACCTGTTGAACGTTGGCGCCGGGGGCAGAGCCAGAGGGGCTCGGGTATTTCGTCCCGGTGACGATAAAGGGGTTGGCAAGAGGAAGAATCCATGGCTTGAGTGTGTTGTAGGAGAGCGAGTCAGGGTTGTTGGTGAAGCGTGCAAATTTCCATCCCTCGTTGAGACTTGTCTGGACTCGACCGGGCGTGGGCGCGGCGGCCGCGGCGGCCGCGGCGGCCCAACTGACCAGGGCGAGAAGGACAAGATGAACCAGAACGATCATGGTGCTTTGGGGACTCGAGTTGTCGACTCTCAGAGACATGAGAGGCGCGATTCTGGCCCATCTTATGGCATGCCCATCGTATACCGGCTATGTCTCCGGGTCCGGCATTTGCGTCCGCGCTTACCCGTGAATTTCCAATATCGGCCCTGTTGGCGCGTTTTATTCGCTCCGGGGCCGGTCAGTGGCAGCCGAGACGGAGATCTAGCCGCGCCAATGGGCCGCCTCCAGCACCGGGAGAACCTGGACAGCATACAACCGTAGCCCCCGCAAGCACAGACCCCGTGTTCGCGATCGTGGCCGTGGCTACGCTGACAAGTGCGCAATGTATTGCTGAAGAGTAATGATCGCATGCGATTGGCGGATCGGCACTGATATCGGAACAAAGACGTCGTAGAATGTAAAATGTCCCAAACTGGCTGAACGGCCACGGACCTATTTTTCCAGTACCTTCACAACATGGTGACCGAACGCCTCTCCCATCCACGTATGACCTCCTCGTCGTTGGCACTCAGCTCCCTGTACTTGGTGTCATCCCTAACCTTGAGCATCGCAATCCCAATCCTTCTGTAGACGGTCCTGCTATCGTCTGTGGCCTCCAGAAGCAAGCCGCCGTAGGTCCTGTCATCTCTCGCGTGAGCCCCTTTTCCATACCCACTCCCATATTCCCAAATGGAGCAACACGACATGGCGGGCCACAGGCGCAGTGGTATCAATGAAAGACTGCAGTATCCGGCGCTCACTATCTGAAGACGACAATGAATCAACGACCAACTGGTAATTCCTTGCCACCATCTCGGCTCCTTCGAGGACGTGGCCGTCTACCAGCAGCCGGCCGCCGTTAACACTTGCTAGGTGATGAGGAGGGGCAGTCTCACCGCTAGTGAGAAACGTGCGAGCTTCCAAGATCCGTGCCGTTGCAGTCCCAACTAAAACAGGCGGGAGGACGTTGGAAGAGTAGGCGATTTCAAAGGTCACGCCTCCGATGATGGAACTCCAGCTCCAAGAGGGAAGCTTTGAACCGGGGCGCAGTGCTGCCGGAGCTCCCGTCTTAGTCCTCCACATGAGGCCTTCTAGGAGATATCCCCGAAACAAGCCGGCCAGGTATGAGCCTTTTAGCCGCGTCTGGAAAACGGAAGCTGCGCCGGCAAGTGCGGGCAAGACGTCGGTGGGAACCGTGAGCTTCCTGGCGGAATAATTCTCCACGACCTGGAGCCATGAGGTATGAACCTCCACCCTCTCCTTTTCGCCGTCTGCTGGGGGCACCCCTTCTGGCAAAGTCGGTGGCAAAATCATCTTGTGTGACCAGAGTCCTGGTGCTGGAGCTAACAGCATAGCCTTCGCGCTGGGGCGCGCAAGCGCATCAACTCTTCCTTCCGCAAACGTGCCGTGCTCGCATTCCCAGAACATCTGCCGACGCGAGTAATGTACCGTTCGTGGTGAGAGAAGCGCTTCCTGGAGTACCCAGCCGCGAGACGCGAGCGTGCTCTCAGCGCCCGTGATGTGCTCACGGAAGCTGTCCCAGTTCCCAGGACGTACGTACATCCATTCGCGATGATCAAGCCCGACTTCAAATTTGGCGCTCCGGAATGGCAAGCGGATGGCCGATGAGAAATAAGCAGGGCTGTCTCTCTTGGCGAAGATGCCCTCGTGGCAGTTGCGAGCAGCGCTGGCGCTAATGTTGAGCTCGCCGTAGCGGTAGACATCGCCCATGCGCAAGGCCTCACGCTCCCAGTCTTCGCGTGAGTCTTGGATGATGCACAGAGAGTCGATCCAGAGATGACGATAGCCGAGACGTCGAGTTATCAACACAGCGTCGCGGAACGTCGGCGGAAGCAACAAGGTCGGGATCCCTGCGCTGGTCCATTCGTGCAGCGTCTGAGCGTTTGTGGTTAGAGGAGAGGAGCCACCCCAACAGTGACTCAGCGTTACCCAGGGGAAAGAAGTTGAATTCTCATCATGGACAACCAGGAGGGGGTTTTGGGTTCCATCAGGGGGTCCCACATCGATGGTACGAGTGGGAATGAAGGAAAATGCGTGCGGTTTCTCCTCCTCGAGACACCGACGGTGCCACATCTGAAGCAGCTGGAAGCACTCGTCCGAGTTTGAGAAGGCGCTCACTGGCCGTCCCTTGATCCCCTGAATGTGCTTGCACCTTGTTGGGTCTCTTTGAAGCGGTCAGTTTTTGGACACTAAAAACGGCGTCTAGGTCCGAGATGATAATACCTTTCTCCCGTCTTTCGCTCGGTCGCAGTGCGATCAAGGAACAGACCAAACATGACGAGATACACGGGATGGCCTCCTTCTTCCGGTGAGCGCTGGGCGAAGACGAGAAGATTGGAAATATCATCCTCGCTGCCGAGCGCATCGCTCGTGGGAATCACTCTCAAGAAAAGGGGTAGATGTCGCCAATTTTCAGGCGCGGCAGCTCCTCCAAGCTCGGGACCATCTTTGATGGTGTTGTGGAGAGCGGAGCAGAATTGACAACTGGTGCAGGCTGCGAGCTCCTCCAAGCTGCTGTGATGCGCATAGCCAGAGGGACTCCATTCGTAATGGAGTTTGTCGAAGTCCAATTCCTCGCACAGGCCGCACAGCATGGTGGTGTGTGGTATCGGATGTGTTTCTTGAGATTGTCCGTGGGAAGATTCGTCGTTGCGGGGAGAATCTAGGGCCAGGCCAATGAACGATTGTCGCTTCCATTGCTCCTCTTGTCAAGCGGGGAACCTGGCACGCAGTCTGCTGAACGATTTGGCCCCCCTTCTTTGGATACTATACTCTTTCTGCTCGCTTCTTGGGGTGACTCGAGCTCGCCTTGATCATCGTGGGCAGGAAGATCCCCAGCATCTGAAACAATCAGGTCAGAATTACCTATTTTTTGTATCAAGCGATTGCTCGTTGTTTGCTGCATCGGTTTGAGAAGAACATTGGAATTGAACAAAGACCGGGAGTAAATCTGCCAAACCAAATATGAACTGCTGCCTTTCTTGCAATACAATCCATTCTCCCATAGTTTTCTTTGTTTGGTGGGCGAGGGGCCATGAATGCTACCATGGCGATGCTCCTTTTGTCCCCGAGTCCTTTAGATATACATAATTCCGCAATTTTTTAGCACTCGCCCGTAATGACAGCCCCCTACTGATTACTCGTCCGACCTCCCTGCCCGCTCCAGAAACTCTTGTTGACCTTGTCCTTGCTCGCAGGCTGCCCCCTTCCATGCTTCTTCTCAAACTCTCGATTGTGCGCATCAACCTCCTCCTTCTGCTCCTTCGTCATCTCGGAGGTCCCACCATGCACTGATGCGTTGTAGATTTTGGGCTTTGGCGGAGGCGCATGCGAACTCTCCAACGGCTTGCCTCCACCCGTGCGCCCCTTAGCGCCGCCCTCAGCAAGCTGGTCGGGGACGACGCCTTCCGTAGGGCTCGATTCTTCGGCTGCGTCCTTGCTGCGCGAGCCGCCGCTCTCTGCGCTGGCTTGCTCAGCCTCTTTCGGGGACGAGGTCGTTGCGTAGTTGCGGGTCGCTGCGCTGGAGGGGATCCGCTGGGTCGCGAGCAAGCGGGGAGCGACAAACAGGGGCTTTCTGGCCGACGGGGCCGCCGAGGAGAGCCTCGGAATGCGATTCATGGTCGATAGAGGTTGGTGAGGAATTGGAGGACTGAATATTATCGAGGCCGGGAATTTTGTTTCGTGCTTTTCCTCGCAGAGGGAGATGTCTGGAAGATGTTGTGTTGAAGGGGACGAAGTGACGTTCATCCGAGGTGATGGCGCCAAGGGGTAATGACATCACCAATGTTCCCAGGTACCGCTGCGGACCGCTGTCACCCGCCTGCACCTCCACAACTGATCGGTACGGGACCTATCGACACTTGACTGCTCGGTTGGTTCCACAACCGCCCAAACGATCCACAACTTGAAAACAACCACATGCCAATTGAAACCTTCAACACCAACAGCTCACGTGACACGGCGTTCGCGGTAGTTGATGGGCTGCCCTACTGGGGGCCGAATTCCACATGGTCATTTGGAAAGGTCCATAGTAGAGACATCGAAAGTTACGGTCAGTGTCAAGCATCATGTGGTCTCCAACAGTCTCCTGGTGCGATCAGTTACATCTCGTAAGACATGGCTCAACCACTTCCAGCAAACACTCTTCCAAATCGTTCCAGTTGTTCTAGTTCTCCAAAAAAACAACATATCAACTCTCCTGATTGGACGCCATTCCCACGGCTCATAAGCCGGCACAAAGTTACAGACCCCTGACCGCTGCAACTCCAAGGGGGCTGTGTAATCGCACCCCACCTCGCACGGCAGAAACCCCGACGCTCAGCCCCAAAGGAATGGCCAACATGTCGAAACACCGTCAATCTCCCCTCCATCCTCCCCCAACGAGCTTCCGGCCAGCCAAAGCCGCCATGCCGAACGTCGGCTTCCGAAGCTCGGCCCTGAGCACCGCCGGGAGCGACGACGCCACGGTATTCTCGCCGAGATACACCATTCTCCAGCGTGTGAAATTCGCCCTGATCGTCTTTGTCATCCAGAACATCATCTTCGCTCCCCTTCACCTTTTTGGACTCCTCCACGACTTGCTGCACCCCAGACGCCCGAACCGTCCGACCGTCATCAAGTCGTATACCGGCAACAAGTCTCTTTCCGTCAGGTATCTTCATCTCCGTTCCACAAACAACGACTCCCGCCCCTAACAACTCCCAGAATCTTCTTCCCCATGTCCCACCGCCCCTCCTCAACCGTAAAACGCCTCCCCACCCTCCTCACCGTACGTACCCTTCCCCTTCCCTTCCCGTCCCCCCCTAAACCCCCAAGTTAACCATCCCAGATCCACGGCGGCGGCTTCGCCCTAGGCCACCCCCGCGACAACGACACCTGGAACTCCACCTTCGCCTCCCACCACGAAACCCTCGTCATTGCCCTCAACTACACCAAAGCCCCCTGGTCCCCCTTCCCCACCCCAATCTACGACCTCGAATCCCTCATCACCTCCATCCTCGCCGACGCCAGCCTGCCCATCGACCCATCCCGCATCGCCCTAGCCGGCTTCTCCGCAGGTGGGAACCTCGCCCTGGCCGTCTCCCAGCTCGAAAGCATCCGCACCCGCGTCGCAGCAGTGGTAGCGCTATACCCCGTCGTCGACTTCGCCGCGCCGGTAGAGACAAAGCTCAGCACGCGGAGGTTCAAGCCCGAGGTGGGCGGGTTCCGCGCAAAAGAGAAGGACTCTCTGCTCTCCGTGGCAGACGCGTTTAGTTGGGCGTACGTGCGGCCCGGCCAGCGGATCGATCACACGCTCTTGAGCCCGTACTATGCGGAGCGGGAGGCGTTTCCGAGGGGGGTGTTTCTGATTGGGTGTGAGATGGATATCCTCGGGCAAGAGGCGTGGAGGATGGCGTGTAAGTTGGCGGGGAAAAAGATCCCGGCTGTGGGGGAGGTGATGGGGAGGAGGAAGCCTGGGGAGGTTGGAGAGCTGATACTTGAGGGGGATGAGAGGTTTGCGTTCGAGGAGAGGGTAGGTGGTTGTTGGTACCGGTGGTTGTTGGTGCCAGATATGATCCATGGATTTGATCAAAAGATGGAGATGAAGGATCAGACGTTGGTGGAGGATGCGAGGATGAAGAAGGAAAAGGTCATTTCGGTGATTGGCGAGTGGTTGTTTTCGGGACCGTTCGGCAAAACGGCAAAGTGAGCGGGCTCGATCTTTTGGTAGTCTCTCGGTTGGGATAGAAGAAGGAATATCGTTAGCTTGTCAGCGGTGGGGAAGTAGTGACTGGTAGATGAAGTATATCATGACCGTGACGCTCGAAGAAGAACCCATTTCAACCCTAGAGGTGCGATTCCAGAATCGCGGTGAAAGCTCGTAGTGGACGACTCTACGCCAATGCAGATCAAAATGATGTGACATTTTTTTGAAAACAAGCGATCATTGTGCGATACCCAAGATTAAGTCTGAGACAGACATATGCAAGAAGATTTGCCAGTAAAGACACGCATACCCTGATGCCCGAGTTCTGTTCGACATCGCGTATACGTACTCCAGCCAAGGAAAGCCCGAAACCAGCGCAAAAAGGCCAGACATCTAAACCAGAACGTAATCGTCAACATCCCCACCGGCTTCTTCACTCACCGCTCTCTTCTCCCCGTGTTCACTCCACTTCTCCGCACCTGCAGCCGTTCCAGGCGCTCTGCTATCGGCAGCCCAAATTTCCATGACTGCATCCTTGAGTTCGTCGTCGACGTCCAACTTGATCAGCTTCTCGACTCGCTCTTCCACAGAACCTTCACCGCCAGTGACGATCTGCCAGATGTCCTCCTTCTTAGGATACGACATCTCACAGCGCATTATCATCTCATGCAGCCGCGTCTTGACGTCAACCACATCAAGCTGAAGGTTATCGCCCAAGTAAATCTCGAACCTGTTCTGCTGAGACCAGCGGTGAACATTCCCAAGCTGAATGACGGTGGCGGCAGACCCCTTCGTGACTTTGAACGACCTGTCTGACACCCTGACATTGGTGTTCGTGTGCCCAATGAGCTTGACCCTCCACTGTCGCCATCTGCCAGTACCGTTCCATACCGGTCCGATCGTGAGCTTGCCATCGGCCTGGCGCCAGGAGATGGGCGTGCGGACGAAGGAGCTCAAGGGAGGGTGGACCGAAGGCCGCTCTTTCTCGGGTTCTTCGACGAGTTCGAAGTGCGCATCGGCACCGACGACGAGAATGATCTCCATCTCGGTGGGGCGGTGGACGCCGTTTTGTAGCGTGGGAGTGGAGTCGAGTACAACAATGGTGCCTTCCTTGGCGAACAGGGGGATCTCGGAGAGGGGTCTGTGGACACGAATGTGACGGCCCCCGTCGTAAACAAGGCTGGGGTGGAGAAGGTCAATGTAGCGACCGTTAGGTGCAGGGAGCCAAGCGGTGACACCCCCGAGGAGGGCGGTGGTGCTCTGGGGTCTGGTGATGGGAGACACGATCAGGTCGGGACCAAAGTAGTACTGGTTTGGCATGGCGTAGGCAGCATCGTCTTTGTGATTCCAGTACATGGGTTGGATCAGAGGCTCATCTTCGTAGCTCGCACGGATGTTCATGGTGTAGAGATAGGGGATCAGGCGGTGACGGAGCCGCAAGAAGCGTTCCATGGACTCGCGAGCATCTGGCTCGTAAAGCCAGGGCTCGCGAGACGTCCACTGACTCGATTCGGAGTGCAAACGAAGGATGGGCGAGAAGCAACCGAGTTGAACCCATCTGGCGGTGAGCTGACCAGAGCGGATGCCCCACATGTGACCGCCGATGTCGTGACTCCACCACCCGTAGCCAATGTTGGAGGCAGTCGCCGTGAATTCTGGCTGGAATTGAAGAGATTCCCAAGTTATGTAAACATCTCCGGAGAAACCGATGGGGTAGCGATGGGAACCGGGGCCGCCGTAACGGGAAAAGGTAATCGGCTTCTCGTTGGTGTCGAGGTTTCGAGTGCTTGTCAGATAGTGATAGTGGTTGAGCACCCAGAGCGGGTCAACGCCAGGAATCCGCGACTTGTTGCCCTGTTGCCAGTCAATCCACCAAAAGTCGACCCCCTGCTTCTCTAGGTCGGCCTTGAGGACATCAAAGTACACGTCCAGGAAGCGTTTGCTGGTGCAGTCGAATTCTACTGGCTCTCTTTTCGATGGGTCCAGACCATAAGCCTTTGCAACCTTCTCGTAAAGATCCTCAAACGCTCGGATGCCGTCGGCCGGGTGGTCGTTCAATGTCACCCTCAGCCCTCGCCTATGCATCTCTTTGAGGTGTCCTTCTGGGTCTGGGAAGAGTTCTCGGTTCCAACTGTAGCCAGTCCAGCCAGAGCCGTATTTTGAAGGAATGTTCACCTTATGCCAATCCATGTCGAGCACACCGACCGAGAGCGGGACCTTTGCTTTCTCAAAGTTGTTGAGAAGTTCAATGTACTCGCTCGACGAATAGGCATGGTAACGGGACCACCAGTTCCCCAACGTCCAGCGCGGGAGAATGGGTTGCTTGCCAGAGAGGCGATAGAAATCCTTGATGGCAGCTTTGTGGTCGCCGTGGTATGCAAAAAAGTAGCCGTCTTTTCGCCCGGGCTGACGAATAGCAATCCAGCCGTTCTCAAAGAGCATCGAGTTGCTGTCATCAAGCACGGCGTAGGCTTTGTGGCGAGACAGTACACCGGGCTCAATCGGAATGCGGCCGTTGGCGCCATCGAGGGTCCTGGCAGTGCCTCCGAGATCACCATAGCTTTGCCCATCATATTTCCACACGTCCTTTCCCGCATGAATTGTCAACCCGGCAGAGGAGAACTGCTTCTTGTCATAAGAAAGCTTGAAGTATTCGGTTCGGATCTCGAGCTCGTTTTTGGTGTCGACGACCGTGAAGCTCGGCACGTCGAAGTGTCGCCAAAATGCGACGGTGGAGACGCGGTCCTCAAAACCCCCGTCTTCGGACCATTCGTATCTCAGAAGGCGCGAGGTGAGGACGGTGAAGCGATAGTAGCTCCCGCTGCCGCCGCCAGTGACGACAGCCTTCGGATTGGCCACGGGTTGCGACGGGAAGGAGTAGCGACTGGAGGACGACATGCTGGCGTGGGTGCACGACGCAAAGGGCAGATTCGGAGGATCAGGCATGGTGAGCAAGAGCTTTGATACGGCAGAACTTCAGGAACAAGTCAATGAGCAAGAAGAATTGACAAGTTGATTTTAGCTGACGGACAAAGTCGAAGTTCAGGTGAACCCACGGAAGGGTGGGTGGCGGCCGTGCGGGGTAAAGACCCACTTCCCCAGTGCTTGGTCCGCTGACCTAGCCCCAGCCAACCATGTCCAACCTGTGATCGTCCCCAAAACCCCCGACACTACCCCAATTTCGCCCACCCTGTTGACACCACATGACAAGAATTGTGGCCTGCCGACACTACCTCTAAAGACACGACAACGCCAACTGCGGCTCTGAATCGATCGACTTGATTGTGCGTTTCCACCACTCCGGACCGGGGTTTGGAGGATTCAGCGAGAACAGCCAAAACCCAACCACTGGTTGCACAGGTTTCACTACCTCAAGGTTGTATTGGCCCACCGTCGGCACATGTTGCACAAACCGGAGGAGCTCGTTTGCACTTTCCAGATTCCAGACAGCTACCTGCGACCCCGGTGCCCCTGGCAACAATCTTGGGGATCGGAGCAGCAACTGCTGCCGCACTGGACGGCGACGCTGGATGTTCCACTGACCGAGGATTGCCGGCCACTCCGCACCATCCGGAACCGAAGGAATCCCAAGAAGGGCCTCCAAGCGCCTGATGAACAACCCTCGACCCCTACTGGTAGTTGAATAATTTGTGAGGAATAGCTCAGGGTTGACAGGACGCGGGTCGCGCCCCAAAAGCTCAAAGAACGGGATATCAGCTTTCGCTGGCAACGACAAATCCAGTGTGTTGACGGCATCAAGCGGGGAATGAGGCACCTTAACGAGCACTGGGGGTAATGCGCCCAGGTTACTTCTTCAACAGTAGACAGGAAATGAATCCAACTTTCTTTGCTTAGAGCGTCAGGAATATCCTCGATGCTTCGATACTCTGACATGTAGCCCCTTTGGCCCCTTCTACCGACCATGATTCTTCGCAGCCCATGATCTCGTGGATCGTAAGCTTTTAGATCGTGGATGAAATGGACCAAGGAGCTGGTGTTCCGGCTAGACACTTTGATGTCGAGAGTGTCGTGTTCGGAATTAAAGTAGAGGGTTCCCATCCGGTTGACCGCTTGTGCATGCTCGCCGATAGATGGTGCAATATCCTTCGTAGAGGTTCGCATCAATGCGCAAGGTATGTGGACGCGGTAGAAAGGAAGGGCTTCCTCCCGTGATTCGCTGTTGACGTACAGCAGAACGCTGTTCGGTCGACGGCTACAGAGCATGGCTTTGTAAGGCCTCCCCGTACCCATACCGGAAACAACCTTCCCAAGACTGTTCCTGGCAGAATAGGGTGGCGCGGCATCCTGGGCGTATCGTTCTTCCCGCAAACTGACTCGAAGCAATCGTTGTCTGGATTTTAGAGACAGCCCCCAAATCCTGACTCTGAGCTCAGCAGGGAGGTCCGGGAATTTGGTGAACTTGCCCCCCATGCCACGGTACCGGGGGAGAGCATTGAGGAAGACAGGCGGCTCGGGGACGTAGGAGTTTCCATAGCAGATTTTCCCTGTCGAAGTTTGCGGAAGCTCGCAGCAATTCGAGCCATCTGTTGTGAAGATGAAACGGGAATGCATGGCGAGGGTGCGTCTGTCCGCGGGACGAGAAGGAGACGACGCTGGGGAGATCGACGGGATGCCCGGCACCCTGACTAGGTAGAGATGACGGGGGCGAATCTAGAAATTGGAGAGGGATACACAGTAAATAGCCAGCAGAAACTTCAGCACAAGGTTCAGATGGACGGGCAGGCGGCGTCCAAACTAGGTTTGTCAAATGCGGGCACATGCTTGCGCCTGCAGGGCAACGCCTTCACATTGATGTCGGCGTGGTTACTGTCTCACCTCGAGAACCGGGTTGGCTGAGCCGACATCCATTCTCCAGCTATCTACCATTTGGCAGAGTCGCTTCTGCCACTCCCTGCCGTGCGCAGCGGTGCCGACTGGCGCTGGGAGCCGTGGAAATGGTTCACGCTGAACGAGCGCTCAGCTGCTTGGAGTTCGCGGGTCGGCCTCGATAAGCTCGGCCATGGCGCCATTTGAGTTGCCGCTTCGGCACCGCAAGTACGCCCGCGTTGGCTCTGTGGATTTCGGACGATCCACCGCAATCCCCTGAAAAAAATTGCAGGTCCCGACAATGCCCGCTGGCCTTCTGCTTTGCATTGCCAATGACGTTCGAAAAACGACATTCTTCATAAATCCGTGGGTGCCCATATTTGCGGCCATGGATTCCGTTTCCATCTACCTTGGAATCCGGTTGGGCATTTTTGATGAGACGTTCGAGCCCCATTGAAGGCGCCCACCAAACGTAATGACGACAGACCAATCCCACCTCACCCTTAACCATGCTGTTGTGGAGAATAGCGCCGATGAGAAGCAGTCCGCCGCCACCGACGTCGACGTCGAGCGGTCCGTCACCCCGCAAAATGGCAGCAGCACGACGATCGGGACCGAGAGAGAGACCGGGGAGCCACTCGCGGGGATGCCGGGCGATCCGGAACTTCCTCCGATTTATTCGATACACTCCACTTGGAATAAGCGCTTCATTGTGCTCCTCGCCGCCATCTCAGCCTTCTTCTCACCAGTCACGGCGCAAATCTACCTGCCCGCTCTCAATGTCATTGCAGAGGAGTTCCAAGTCTCGGCTGCTCAAATTAACCTAACAGTGACGACATACATGATTTTCCAGGGGATCACGCCAATGTTCATCGGCGGGTTCGCCGATACGGCAGGTCGGCGCCCCGCCTATGTTATCTGCTTTGTCGTTTATATCGCCGCCAACATCGGGCTCGCGCTCAGCAAGAGATACGCCTCGCTCCTCGTCACCCGTTGTCTTCAGTCGGCCGGGTCCAGCACCACAGTGGCGCTCTGCCAAGCCGTCGTCGCCGACATCGTTACGAGCGCCGAGCGTGGTCAGTACGTCGCCATCACAGCGATTCCCACGATCCTGGGACCAAGCGTTGGTCCGGTACTGGGCGGTGTGCTGTCAGAGTACCTGGGTTGGCGATGGATCTTCTGGTTTCTCGCCATTGCCGCCGCCATCAACCTCGCTGTCGTGTTGTTCTGGCTCCCCGAAACGTGCCGGCGCATCGTAGGGGATGGTTCTTCCCGAGCTCACCCCATCTACAGCACCTTCTATCACTTGCTCAAGGGCGCATGCTCTCGCCGTCGTCGTCCCGAGAACCAAAGGACCGACTCGTCTAGATCACGAACCCCGACACTCCGCATCCGGGCGCCGAACCCGCTCAGCTCCCTCCGGCTTCTCGCGCACAAGGAGCTCTTCATGCTGCTCGTCTACTCGGCTGTCGTCTTCGCCGGGTTCTATGCCATTGTCACGGCTTTGCCAAGCCAGCTGGCCGCCCTGTACGGTTTCAACGACCTGCAAATCGGCTTGATGTATCTCTCCACCGCGGGTGGAAGCCTCATATCGGCGGCGGTGGTCGGTCCAGCTCTCAACGCGAACTATCGACGGCACGCAACGCGCTTGGGAATGCAAGTGGACAAGGCCCGCCAAGCAGACCTCGCCAATTTCCCCATCGAGCGGGCGCGGCTAGAGGTAGGGCTGCCGCTGCTCGTCCTCTCGACTGCCGTGACTGCAGCTTGGGGGTGGGCGATCGAGGGGGAAGCCCATGTTGCCGCGATTTGCGTTTTGCTCTTCTTGAACGGACTGACAATCGTCGGATTTAACAACTCATTTAACGTGCTGATAGTTGACATCTGTCCGGGGGAGGCAGGTGCTGCAGTTGCTGCCAACAATCTCACCCGGTGCCTGGTCGGAGCCGCGGCAACCGCCCTCATCGTTCCGATGATCGAGAAAATGGGAGCTGGTGGGGCCTTCAGCCTCATTGCCGGTCTGTACTTGCTATTCTCGCCAATGCTATTCGTCGTCATGGGTCGGGGGATGCGGTGGAGAGCCGAGCTCAAGGAGAAGGAAGACAGGAAGCTGAAGGAGAAGCGGAACGCTTCAGCTGATCCGCAATGACGCTTTTGTCGTCAGTGTTGAGGCAATAATACGACCCCCCGCCGCTCTTCCCCCAATCCTCGGAAAGATCTTCAAAGTCGGCGACCAACTCGTGGCTCCTCGCTTGCGTTGCCAAACGCTTGCTCTCTCTCCACTTCGGTTCCTGCCACCACTTCTTTAGCACCTTGTCCACGGCAGCCTCCAACGCGAGTCGCCAGTTTTGTGCTCTTTCTGGATCTCCCCCAACGCCATAGCTCATCATCCAGTGCAGCACGTGGCCGACAAGGTGCCTCGATGGTCCATGGTACCCTGTACACGACTTCAGTCCTTCCGCGAATAGCTTGTTGGCTTCTTCTTCCTGTCCGAGCTCAAAGCACAGCAGGCCGAGGTTGAAGCAGTAGCCGGCATTCACCATCATGAAGTACGGATCATCAGTCTCGCCGCGTTCGATCCACGACGCGACCGATCTCAGCATGGCCTCCGCCATGTCGAAGTTACCGTGGAAGATTTGGGGGGCCGAAAGTCTGAGCAGCAAGCGGCAGTAGTCCCCTGAGGGCTGGGCGTCTATCCGTTCGAGATAGTCGGTAATCCAGCCCACAACCCTGTCGATCTCGGCAGCATCGCTCTGCGCGGCCATGGTTCTGGCCAAGAAGTACTCCTCGAGAAGAATGCTTGACGCTATTTCGCCATGCGCCCGCGCGAGTGATTCGAGGTATTCCAGACGAAATAACCCGGCCTTTTCCAGCAAAGACTGCAGTCCCGGGCCGTCCAACGAGACAACCCGTTTCCACGACTTCGAGATGGGATGATGGATCCCCAGCAAGGCTTCGCACATGCCCACGATGAACGCCCCGATGGCCTGCGACACGGCGCGATCCCACTGGTGGAGGAAATAGTAACATCGAACGAGATGCACGAACAGCGAGCAGTCCTGCTCCTTGATCATCGATCCCAGATGGTCCATCAGCTCGTTGATTAGCGCAACTGCTTGCGCCCGACTCGAACCCTGGTGCACCACGGTCCAGATATCCGACATCCACGCACAGATGCGCGCGGTGCTTCGGGACCCGCCGTCGCCGAGGTAGCATCGGCCCTTGGTATCGTACCGCCACATGCCCTGGTCGAACCCTCCGTCCATGTAGTCACGGAACAGCAGCAAAACCTCGCCGTGCATGCGGGTGTCCCTCTCTGGATCAAGCGGACCAGGCACGGAGAACATTTTCACAGGGTCGGGGGATGGCGTCCGGCAGACAATTCCAGAACTGGCTCCACCGACTTCGACCTGGCCCTTGTCGATCTTGGCCAGCAGGTCCGGCCTCCGTTCGAGGTATCTCTTGACATCGTCCCAGTTGACAGGATGCCCGTTGACAGCAAATGCAGAGCGCTTCCCAACCGCAGCTCGATCACGGGCGAGACGCACCATGTGAGCTACACGCGCGTAGGTCTCGCCGGGGCGCTTGTCGAGGCCCCATTTCTTGGTTCGCGTTTTGTACATTTTCTCACTGAGGGGCTTGTGAGCTCACTCGGAAGGAATCGAGCTGCGAGGGGCAAGCTTACGTCGCCAGAAAGTCATGATGCGTCTCCATGTGCTTCTTCACCTCCCTGAGCGTCATCTCCTCAAAGTAATACAGGCGGGTGATGGTGTCTCGATGCGCCTCCCAGTCGGCCGGTGTGGCGTAGCTGCGCCTCGGATTCGACGGAGGCGGAATCGCCGGCGATGAGGTTGACGGAGCGGGGGCTATCGCGACGACGCGACGATGGCCCCCGCTCTGCCGCCCAGGGCCGTGGCTGTTTTGTTGCTGCTGCCGGAAATGCATCGGTGCCGCTCCCATGGAGTTGGGACGAAGGATGCAAGGAAAGACATCGGCGGGGGGCAGGTGTGAAGAGGTGATGGGGGAAGTGCACACCTCAAATATTTCCTTTTTCCGTCAACTTTCTTCTGGCGCCCAATCAGTGGGTCCCGGATGCGGGTGATGGCTGCGTGATTCGCTGCCTGTTCGGCACCGGGGCCGCTAGGGGACGCTGTTGGGGACCAGGGGTGGCATCGCGGCTTGCGACTCGCGGGTGCCGAGTGGCCGAGGGTGAGATCGGCGTGGGACGGAGGCGTCCCTGGGCGGGGCCTACACTGCCGCACACAGAATGGCTTGCAGCTTGGCGCTCGCAATTGCGTGAGATTAGGCCGACGCCCTTCACCGCGGATCGAGGTCCAGACCAATGGGTGATGCACGGCAGGGTGGTGTGCCGTCCGAGACGGCGAGGACGCTCACTGGGGACTGTCCTTCTCATTAGGCTGGTGTGTGCATGAGGATTTTGGGATCTGTCGGTTGGTTCTCTGTCAGCGGCGATTGCTGTGACTGAGGACTTTTGGTTCTAAAATGGGTGTCTGGGCGTTGTTGGTTTCAGCGCGTTGCATTGGTGCAGGAAGGGGGGCTGAGATGCTAGTTAGCGATGGTGTCGGCACTTAGAGCAATAGTTTGCGGCGCTTTGTTTTTCTTTTGGGCTAGAACATTGTTGCCCAGGTGGTATTTGACCATTGGCTTAAATAGATATGGGAATTAGATAGAGATCCTGGACTTTTGTAGTGACGTCACTGCCTTGACATTTTTTCCTTCTCGGTCAAGTTGACAATGGGTTGTGTTTCTTTGTTGACGATAACAGTGGCTTCGAGCGCCACTGGCACTGTGTGTCATGCACAATGCAGCAAACCTTATGAGTCTATTTCAAATACCCCACGATTGCGCACTGAAAATTGGAAGCAAGGGTCATAAGGTAAGCATGCAGTTTCTCATTCTCACGTAGTCATGCTTGGGCCTGGGATTGATTGGCTCGGTGTGTGGTGACAAATTGCCACACCGTGGATCATGGATATAAATCCTGGTGACATTCTTGATCGCGGGGAGACTGGGACTTGCCCGCGGGGTCGCGGTGCCGGGGGCGATTGCCAGAGATCCAGGCTGGAGGAGAGGGGAAGGCCTTGCCTTTCGCCGGGCTGGGAGGACGGCGGACGCAGCTTCAAGTTCAACATGAAGACATGGACCTCGCGGGGGTTTTCGGCGGTCGTTCTCTCCACGATGTCCTCCCGCCTGCTTTCTTGACTTGGAAAGCGGTGAAAAAGGGTACCTAGGTACATCCTGGCTTCCTCAGCAGGGCCAAAAGAGTTCGGTTGTCGCAACTGCAGCTTTGGGAAGAGATCACGGCGCCGTGCTGTTTCCTGTCATGTTTGCTGCCGCTTTTGGCCAACATCAAGATGTCAGTGGGGGTTTCGCCGTGTTTTTCTGCCCCACCAAGGCCAGGAGATTTAGAGGGAGTTTGCTCAACACTCGCCTTGACCTTTGTGAGCTGGGTTGCACTCGCCTTGCCCACCCGCTAGCTGGGGCGGGCGGGCTTGGAGTCTGGAAGGACTCAAACGTGGTGTCTGTTTTTCCTTGAATGTGAAGTTATATTGTAGCCCAAAGTTGTGAATTGTTGGAACAACTACAATCTTCCACTGGTAACGAGGCAACACAACGTGCTCCAGCATTATTTCCCGCCAGGGCAGAGAGGATTTTCACAAAAAAAATCCAACTTCCACACCGTCCGAAAGGCCGGCACCAACGGTCGAGATGGTGGATCCCGGCTTCCCGGCTTCCCGGCTTCCCGGCTTCCCGGCGAGTGAGTCGCACTTGAGAGTTTCGGCCTCAGGTTGGAGACAATCCTATTCAGAAAGACTTTGTTCTTTGTTCTCAGTTCGCTCTGCCTGGGGACTTAGGCACGTAGAGGCCCCACCTGAGCCCGACCGCTATTGTGACAACAGAACAATAGCATTGCCTACATCAGATGAAATCTATAGCCCTGGGGTATATAATCTCCTCCTCCCCCCCCTCCTTCTTGTTCTCTTCTTCTCTTCCTCTTCCAAACAACCAACTTTCCTGACTGTTGCAGGTCTTGCACTTCTCGCGAAGCCAAAACTGCAACATCAACACGCTTTCGCCAAAATCTTGCTGCCTCTTCGTCGCTCCGATTACGACACTACCTAGACTTCGCCTGCTTCGAAGAGAACATCAGCGGCATCAAGCGAAAAGCACCAGCGGATCAGTAAGTACGCCGCGCTCTCGCCTGTTCGGCCAACTTCCTGTCAAAGTTGCGACAGCTTCTCACATCCGCCAGGAACCCCGCCAAAGAAAAACACCTTCTGGCGAAATCCAACCTGATCGCGCCCACCATGGAATACCCTACTCTCCCCGCGTCCTCGTAGGTCCCCTCCCCTCTGCAATGTTTACCACGGGTTTGGGATCTCGCGAGGAAACTCGGAAACCCGCTCGGAAATCCTTCAATTGAAACGCTGTCTGACTATAGAGGCAGCTACTTCAGCACCGAATTCTATCGCAAGCTCGGTGTGGCTATTCCATCCGCTAAGCGCTCGGCCGACGGCGCCACGAAGCACAGCCTGACGAACTATACCCGGCCCCGCGGTGTCATAAACTATCCGCGGGAGACAATCGTCGTGGAGGACTCAGATGAGGAAGACAACTCTCTGGGTCCCGCGGCGATGTCTTGTGCTGAGTCGTCGGGCCACAACAACACGCCGCCCAACATGAGAAAATTCCGCACAGGAACGCCGGTCGACCGCTGCTCCCCTCCCCCAGCTCCCACCAGTCCGCCGCCGGAGCGACTCCCCCTCGGCGCTCCCAACAACTGGTGTCCGTGCTACGACACGGACCCCGGGCTCATGGTCCACCACTATTACAAGTGGGCCAACATCATGCCTCTCATCAAGTTCGAGGAGACTATCATCCTCGACGATGAGAAGGCCACTGAGCTCGGGGGGACTGGGGTCGAGCGATGCTATAGCAGCAGTCTTCCAGCCAAGGATCAAGTTGGGTTGGTCGAGCAGAGCAAACGGCACAGCCGCGAGCGCCGCGCACCCTACCACCCCACCGCGAACTACAGCGTGGGGGTAGGTGCTCGCGCGCTGCACGCCGCGCTGGAAGCCGCCATTGAGAAGGAGGAGGACCAGAGGATGTACGGGAAGGACATGTCCTATAACAAGCGCGGGGTCTTTGATTACGAGAAGCCGGCACCCAAGAACGTCGGTCATCGGAACAAGCGAGTGCGATTCATTTGAGGACGAATGTCGTTAGGGGGGAATGATTCTGGAGGGGACGATTCTGAAGGGACGATTCTGAGGGGACGATTCTGGAGGGGGAGTTCTTTCGGAGGGAGGTTTTTTTTGGACGGGGAGTTTTTTTTGGAGGGGGGGTTCTTGTAGGATTAGTGGCCATTCTTGCCAGACATACTTTTTGGACTCGGGCCCTATTCCCAAATATCACTACAAACCTACCCAATTGATCAGTTCTAGTTGTTCTTTTTCAGTGCGGACACTGCAAGGGCCAAGGCGCAGGCGAAGCAGCTAGAGTTTCAAACGCAAGCTGTCCTTCATAATATATATATATAAAATATTGTTAGGATATTCCCCCAAACAGGTAAGAACTTTAGTGACAAGGGACCTAGGTAAGGTACACACGCAAAAAGGGGGTACGCTTAAAGCTCTCCGCAACAAGTGGTTACGAATAGCCTCGATCCACCCTACACCCTACTGAGAATTTCAGTGTGGGGGTGGAGCCGCGTGCGCTCCATGCTGCACTGGAGGCGGCCATCCGCAAAGAAGAGAAGATAAGGATATGGGGGGACGACACGGATGAGTGTTATAAGCGACGCCTCTGGGACCATGAGATACCCACCCCACCGAAGAAGCGAGTACGATTTGCTTAAAGACGGATGAGTGGAGGAGCAGTTTGGGCGGCGGCCTGGGTCATACTGGGTCCCTGGTTCCCGGTGGGAGGGTAGGGATGCTGCCAATCTCATCTATTAATTAGCAGCTGGAACCGGGGACTCAGCTGGGCTCGCTTGTCCTTACATGTTCCTCAGAAGTCTAGGAATAAGGAGGGTGTCTAGGCGGAGACGTTTGGAGGAGGTAGTTGGAGACGTAACAGTAGCGGAGGAGTTCTTTCGGAAGGGTGTGTCTTTCTTTGATGGGGGGTTTACTCGGGGGGGGGGGGGGGTGTTTTCTTTGGAGGGGAAGTCTTTTTGGAGGAAGTATCCTGTATTATTGATGGACATACTTTTTTGGAACTTAATCACAAATATCACCAAAACATCAGTGCCAGTTATGATTTTCAGTGAGGGCAAGGGACGGCTCGCTGTCAATCAGGAAAGGAGCCTGCGTATTCGGCCAAAGCAGCAGGAATCATCATCACGAGCTGTCCCAATAATACATGTACGGAATATCGTTGGGACATTCCGTCAAGCAGGTAGGAAGCTTGTTGACGAGGCACATAGGTACTTCGCAACAAACTCTATTCCCCACCGTTACCCGAGACTCCCGTGATTTCTCCGTCCTGCAAAGTTGAATTTGGGTTCGCGCCTCTTTTCCCACACCGTTTCGGCCACCTCTTGGTTCATACATGTGTCGAAAATTTCTAAACGCCTTTTGACTCTGGCAGTTTCTCCTCATCAAACATCCACGGATGCCTGCGAGCAGCGCTGCGACATGTCTGCCAACTTGAAGCAACGCACTGGTCTGCCCATGAACGCCCACATCACTCTCAATTCCACCGAAACGGCGCTTACCAGTAGCGCAACAGAGTCAATGGGCCCCGGATTCTCAGAACTGCCGGCCAACACAAGCCGTCGATTTAGGGCTCAATCGCCTGTCGATCCGCGCTCGCCTCCGGCTGAAGGATATACAAGTCCCGGAGACCTCTCCCCAGCTCCCGATGTATCCGTCATGGACATCGATGTCGACAACGTCAAGGACTGGAGACTCGAACAGGTCTACCGCACAAAGACGTGGCCTACGGATCCAGGGCTCTTGCCTCCCCATTCCATCGGACGCTACCGAATCCCCCCTTTAAAGTTCACCGAAGTCCTGGTACTCGACGAGGACGAGGACGGGCTACCTGGGGTGGACTCATACTTTACCAGCTCTCTGGCATGCACCTACACCTCCGAGCATGTGCAGCGGGCTGAACGCCAGACGGGTCCGGCACGGCCCCCTTTCTACAGCGAGCAACGCTACTCGTCTCCGGTCGACCCGGAGATTCTCAAAGAGAAGCTGAATCTGCTGATCAAGGACCATCAGCAGGGCATCAAGGAGACCGACCAGAAGCGTTGGGTTGTGCGAAGGGGCATCTATGGGTACGAGACTGAGGACTACGCTGCGCCACACGACGCGGCGTCCCGCAAGAGAAAACGGGCGCGGCCGCGCGATATCGACGAGGAGAAGGGGGAATTGTGAGCACCACCCACATCACCAGAATGTTCCGGTGCTTGCGAGGGCTTCCCTCATGTCTCGCAACACACGCTGCAGTTCCATGCTGTCTTTGCCTGCTTTTGGCTCTCTTCTGTTCCTTTGGCTCTATTCTATTCGTTTGGCTCTCTTCCGTTGTGTGTGGCCCGCAAGACGGTTGCGCACGCGCAAGGTTTTGGGCATGGTGAAAATTACCCAGAGGATGGTGTTCACTATCTATCATGATTACGACTTGGAGACGGATGTCATGAGTCTGAGGGCATCTCACATGAGGAAACGGGAAGGCGTTGGCTTGACTTGAAAAGGGTTCTTTCCTGTAAATAGTCTCACGGATAAACATGTTTATACTTTTCTCATTCTGAAGTGGACAACAAAAAATCGCTTCGGTCTTCAACTGTGACATATTTTCTCGCCGAATCGTGAGCTGGCAGCTGCTTGCGTCTTCCTCGCCAGTTGTTGACACGCCCACTTGCTTGCAACGTCTACGCCGCTGCCGATACGTCAACCACACTGACAACTAGGCCCGTGTGAGGGCCCACTGCACCGGCCGTTGAAAGGTCGGTGGGTGCCTTCCCGGTTTCTCCCATCACTTTGTCAAATTGTTTTCGCCCGCAACTGGCCACCGCTTTCCTATTTTCTTCCTGCAACATCATCCATTTGGTTTTCTACCTACCACTTGATGATCGCGCACTCAACCACAAACGCCAACGGAAAATATCTCTCCCTCGACTCAGCGACACCATAGTTGAAGTTGACGTCGGCGGCGCCAAGGTCAGACCTCACTCAGAACCCTATTCTCCGGTACGTCCTCCCCTCTGATGTTTTGACTGCGGCGGTGAGCCTCCGCCTCGAGTTTGAGATTCCTTGACGCGCGCTTCGAAACCCCGCTCCAAATTCTTGGACACCCCGCCTGACCGTTGCGACAGCTTCTCTTCCAACATGGCTCCTACCAAGCGCGCGGCCAGCCCCTCGGGCGTGGCAGAGCATGGCCAGGACGACGAAAACGTCCGGCCCCGCGGCTCGATTCCATCGCCGCGGCAGATCATCGTCATAGAGGACTCAGAGGACGAAGACAACGACTCCCTGGGTCCGACGATGGCTGATGCTTCGCCCAGCGACGTGCCGCCCTTTCTCTGCGCCTTCCAAGCCCGCACGCCGGTTGACCGCTGCTCGCCTCCCCCGCCACACATCCCTCTGTCGGCGGGCCGCTTTAAACCCCTCCCCGTCAGCTACCGCGACCTCAGCGACACCAAAGACTGGCGCCTCGCGGAGTTGTACGACAAGGGGAAGTGGCCGACCGACCCCGGCCTCATGACACCCCACGTCGTCAACGGGGTCCGTGTTCCTCGTCTTCAATTCGAGGAAACGGTCATCCTCGAAGAGGATGAATCCTCTGAGCTCGCGGGAACGGGGGTCGCGCAATACTATAGCAGCGGTCTTCCGGCCAAGGCGCAGATGGAGCTGGTCGCGAGGGCAAGTGACACTCGCAACCCCGCCGCGCCCCGTACCACCGACTTCAGCAGTATGGTGATCCGGTCAAGCCGGCCAAGCTGCGGTGGGCGTTGGAGTTCGCCATCATGAAGGAAGAGAAGCAGAGGAAGAACGGGGACGAGAGCGAGGTCACGCATGACAAGAAGAGGCGACTTTACGACTACGAGAAGCCAAAGGGCAAGAAGGGGCAGGGAGTTTACGGCAACAAGCGAGTGCGTTTTGCTTGAGGATGTTTTGGGGGGGGGGGAACAGCGGGAGGGACATTTTTGGGAGGGTAACGGGAGGAGCGTTTTTTGGGAGCATTCTTTGTATTCTTAGTGGACAGTTTGTTTTTTGGTCATGATACCCATAAATTAATTATTATTATGGAATGAACGCCCATCTTTATTGTGACCCTCCTTCAACGTGGTGGTAGCATCACGTGATAGTGGTGGATGGTACACCGTTTGAGATGCCTGGCTGGTCCCGTCTCGGTGTGCCTCTTCCGTGACCGACGTGACCGAGCCTTCCCACCCAGTCACCGACGATTGCCGGATTCCGCGTCGCGTCCATCAGCATTACTGCGGAGATGGCATAAATGGGCCGGATGGCCTCCGATACCCACGAGTTTCAAGCAGCTCGCCAACTCAAACCGAAATGGAATCCGAAGCGTTGTTGCGGCTCACTCAGCCGTGGCCCGGAAATCTACCCTGTTGCCGCAGGCCCAACGACGGCTGCGATGCCCACAATCCCTCCCGCCTGCCCATATTTTGGGACAACTCTCTCCCAGCCACCCCCGATGCCGTGAACCCGGGACTTTGGAGGACACTTGTCTCCCTCTTCCGAGTTAGACGACAAGACAGTAGCGATGCGCCTCCGCCGCAACCCCTCATCACATGCGCCTTGCCGCGTAACTCGGCGACATGCACCCCGCTGCCGCCCATTCACCGAAAAATCCCCTACATGCTCTCATTTTACCACGTCTTCGCTGCCGTGAACGACGAAGCTGAACGTGGACCTGGCTCAGTCCTGAGCCTGCTGAGCTGCCGGGGCACCCGCCGAGGTTTGCGGCCGAGGACATGGAACATCACCCCGAGGGTTGTCGATAGCCACTTCCTGATCGAGCACGACTACCGACTGCCGCTTGCCGTCGAGCATCCCCAGAGGAGTAGCACACGAGGCTACTACTCCAAGCGCCCGCTGATGGACCGCAAGTTCGCGTCCTTTTCGCCCTGCCCGCACTGCACTTGGATTCTACGTACCGTTACTGAAAAGGTTAATTGGCACGGCGTGCGGTCGGTACCCGTGTCGTATGCGCTCCATAACGTCCTGGGCCAGCAATTCCGCGACGAGTGGAGGAGTGATGTCGGACGGCAGCCGACGCACATGTCTTGCGGCATGTGCTACACGGATTTTAGCATGCGCTTCGAGGAGGAGGGCCATAACCAGCCGGCTATCGAGGTGCAATTCGCCGCTTTTAAAGATCTGGGCGGTGTTGGATCCGGAGGAGCGTCTGGCGAGCGTTGGAACGCTGCGGCGGGGAGTCTGACGCTTCAGCGTCCAAGCAGCGATCGTGGGAGAATTCGTCGAACCTTTCGGCCCACCGGGTAGACCGCCCAAGAACCTGGCCCGGAGTGTTTGTCCCGTTCCCCTCCACCGGAAAATAAAGAACATGACACTATTGTCGCCGCAAAACTCGAAAAGTCCAGTCGTACAGAGACGACCAGGATGGGCCTTTTGTTCACAATAGGTGAAGTTCTCGGAGCTGAAAGGTTGCCCCTGTCCTTGTCCGCCAGAACGCTTGGACCCCTGCAACCCCGCCAAACCAATCGCACCTTAGCGGGTCTTGGCGTGTCGATCACCAATTTTCTCCACCGCTCACCTCCACCTCTCACCAGACGATGCCAAGTGGAACAACGACACCATCACCCTCGACACCGCACGCAGCGCAATGCAGCTGGTCAACAAGGAACGCCAGCGCAAGATCCGCCACGAGCTTCTCACTGAAGCCCCCAACGAAGGCACCCCCGAGCGTGAAATGTAGGCCTCACTTCCTCCGCCATGTCCAACTCATCTCATCCCTTTCTCACCGACTCCGACGCTCACCGACTGTTACAACTGACACCTCTTAGCTACGAACTCAACCGCATCAACTCCCCCCTCCTCCGCCTGCCCGCGGAGCTCCGCAACCGCATCTACGACCTCGTCCTCCGCGTCGGCCAAATCAACGTCTGCTACAAAAAATGGGAGCACAAGTCCCGCGCCACCCGCTCCGGCCAGCGCTCCACCGAAACCCTCGTCGAAGGCGGCTTCTACTGCCGCATCCTCGACAAGAAGCAAGATCCCTGGAAAACCTCCTCTTCTCACTCCGCACCATCATCCCACCACCCCAACCACCCGCCCTCTAGAAACCACAACCATAACCACAACCACAACCAGCCCAAGTACCCCCAAGGCATGACCCTCCTCTCCGCCGTCTCGCGCCAGCTCTACAACGAGACGGTCCTCCTCCCGTACGCACTGAACGTCTGGAGCTTTGAGAGTAATCACGTGATGGAGCGGCTGCTTCTCAAGGAGAAGAGATTGCCGCGGCCGCATCGGAGGGCGATCACGATGCTGTACACGCCGAGCGTGTTGACGGTGACGGTGGAGAAGGCGTTTGGGAATTTGGAGGTGTTGCTGCTGCAGGGGGGTGTGAGGATGACGCGGGTGGAGGTGGTCAAGGGGGAGGGGAAGGCGGTGCTATGGGAGGTGCAGCATCGGTGGTGGAAGGAGGAGGGGAGGAAATAGAGTGAGTGGTGTTTGGGGGGTTGTAAGGGGGGGAGGTGTAGGAAGAGTGAGTTTGGGGTGGTTTCTTTTATGGGATGAGGCGTGGCTGACATGGGGGCAGGGTTGGTTGTCAGTTTGGAGGCACTGTGCGGAACCAGTCCAGCATCTATCTTGCCATACGTCGCATCTAATGATATTTCGCATGTTTTTTGATCTCCCAAAAGCCACCTTCCACGGGGCATGGAGCGGGTCGAAACTATGCCCAGTCGGACTACAGTACGGCATCTGACCACGTCGATAATGAATGGAGTTGAATTTATTTGGCCTCTATCACAGCTCTTTTGCAATGTGCGACTTCAGTCTCACCCTCTCTGCCCAAGCTTTCCGACGAACACTTCCCCCTTCCGCTTCAGAGCTCTCCTAAAGCCCGCGAACATCACTCGCCAGGTCTCCCAGAAAGCCCTCGCCTCCTACTTGGTCTTGTGAAACGATGTATGATGCTAATCACGGTCAGCTTCTCATCATATCACAACCAAAAGAGAAAGAGAGACAACTCACCACCTCCACTACATTCGAATACTTCTGCACCTCGGCAAACTTCTCGGAAATCCCCGCATGCGCCGCCAACCGCTTCTCAATACTCTCCCACCCCGACGCCGTCGCAAACACCTTTGCCCCCTTCACCTCCTCCAGCGCCCAGCCGTGCGTCCCCACGACGAACCCATCAGGCGGGCTCCCGTAGATGCTCTCCAGGACCTTGTCAAACGCCGCCTCGAAGGCGGCCTTGTCCACGTCGGCGGGCAAGAAGATGGACGAGAGCTGCACCACGGGCGCGGCGGCCACGGCGGAGAAGGGCTTGGAGAAGGGGATGGCGTTGTGGTAGGGGATGACGTTGGGGTCCGAGGTGTCGATGAGGGCGGAAGAGAGGGATTTGAGGCGTGTGTAGAGGGGGGAGGATTGGTTGGCGCGGTAGGCGTCTTCGGATTCCCAGACTGTGAGGGGGTGTTAGTACTGAGTGAGGAGGTGGACGTGCAGGGGAGGAGGAGAGGGGAAAAGGAGAAAGGGAGCAACAAGAAGGTGAACACGGAAGAGGGAATACCGTTGATAAATTCGCCGGACTGCGGGCGCTCAAAGGGGTGGCCGAACCAAGAGGCGACGAGGCCGGGGCGAGCCGAAAGTTCGGGGCCGAGGGCTTTCAGTTCGGCGTTGGCCGGAAGGTCCTGGGCGTCGGCCTTCCAAGGGAACCAGGCGATCTCGGTGATTTCGGGCATGTTGGCGGTGGGATTGGGACTGTGGTGTTTTGCGGCCTGTCAATTTCTTGTCACTTGGTGAGAGCACCCCCTTTTATGGACGGACGCAACACGTCGGCACCACTTGTCGGAGTGTCATGTTGCGTGTCCTCCACCATGATCCCCGCGTTTCAAACAGATCGTTGGGACAAATTTGGAGAAAGGCCAGATTTGGAAACGGATTCGGGGTAATGGATAGGCTGATTGGGTCCAGCTGCGTGGAAGTGCTCTAGAAGAATGCCATCAATTTCTGGTCTTGGGAGCATTAACCTCGAGCATTATGCCGGAGCCGCATGCGCGCCCCGATTCGTCGCGTCCCCGCATCCGCCCGCGTGGCCGCGAGATGCCCACAATCCGAGAGCCGGGAGACGGGTTCGGGATTTGCTGGCGGGTTGCGTGCAGGTTGAGCGCCACATCGCCGGATAACCCGACTTGGCTGTTTGTCTCGCTCTTCCTTTGCCTCATTCCCGTCGGGCGGTGGTGATGAAGTCCACCACTTTTCCTGGCCAGTTTCTGTACGGCCCCCAATGGGGGGTGCTTCTTCTATACCCGAGACATCGACTGACCGTCTCCGTCTCAAAGGAAATGTCTCTGGGAGGACTTGTTGTTGCAACAAATCACCATGGTCGCTTGAACACCCCCACGCGGAGCTGCTCTGGCCCGGACTGGTGGGAAACAAAGCTTGGCAAACACCAGGCTGCACGAAGTGACGGTGCTTGCCCCGTCGGAGAATAGTCGACTGATCTAATCCCTGTTGTCAGGACTGGCGGGAGGTGCTCAGGCCAAATGCTGGTCTTCGTAGCCCTAGTGTCGTATCACTAGCTCTGCCATCACTAGCTCTGCCAAGGGCTAGACTCTTTCCGCAAACAAAAGTCCCCAGCGCTATCAAATCGCTAACCAACTTCGCTTCGCAAGGCAGGATCTGCTACGGCGGGACTATTGAACCGTCAGTCTGGGGGTTCTGGCCTAACGCGGAATCATGATCGTCAACTCGCCGTGGCAGCGCGGGAGAGACGTCTGGTGACCCCTGACCAAAGTAAACACAGACCATCACGGGTTCCGGCAAGAGCAGAGCTGCGAGCGGGTATAAATCCCACGATTCCTTTCGAAAAACTGTCAACTCTCATTCTCTCATCACCTCATGCCTTCTGTATTGACACTCTCAACCCAAGACTCAAGATGATCGCCGGACCCGCCCTCCTCGCCGCCCTGGGCCTGCTGCTGCAGGGCGTCCAGGCTGCCCCAAGCGCGCAGCCCGAGTTTGCGTCTCTCGATGCCGGGCTGGTAAGCATCTTGGAGGATGTCCACTCGCGCTCGCCCATCGTGTGGCAGGAGGTGACCAACTCGGACGGCTCAAAGAGCAACATCACCGACATTGACAACGCCGCCTGGGATGCCGCCGTCGACAAGCTTGCTCGTCGTGATGCCGCGGTGGGAAAGCGTCAGTCGAACAAGCATTGCCACGGGAGCGGCTCGTGGGCCAAGCAGCTCGTGCTCAAGAACGGCGTGCCCGACGCGTGCGGCCAACTAAGTGAGTGTCTTATTTCACTTCCTCTTTTCCTTTCCTTCGTCCCTTTCTACTTTCTTCTCCCTTGTCGGTGCTGTGACACACTGACTAACTCATATGCAATCAGAGAACACCCCGATCGGACAGACGCGGATTTGGACGCGCCCTGGCTTCAATTCGGTCGGCGACCCCATGACAATCTACTACTCCAAGCAGTCCAATGGTCAAGGCGACTCCCTTGGCATATACTGTGTCATGACAATCAACTGGATCATCGACAATTGCGCTGGAAACAATCAGGACACCCGCGGTGGCTATGCCACCGGCATCGAGCAGAGCCGATATGGCGTCGATCCCCAGACGCACAACTGCAACTGTTAGCTTGTGTCTCTGTAAATACCTAAGTTTAGATAGAAACTTCTTTACACTGGATAGGTAGCTTTCATCTCACAGAACTCGCTCGGTTACCCCCATCGTTGTCTCTTCAGGCTTCCTGACAGGGCAGGCTAGGGTAAGAGCCCTGCAGTTGGTGAGCCGCATACGAGGCGGGCGCATTCCTGGATGAGCTCCACCACACACAGCATCTTCCACGCGGCTTGAGAATCACCGTCGCTTGGCCTGGACGACGTCGTAGCATCGCTTCCCATCAGCGGATCTGTGCCTTTCCATTCTCGAAGCAAAACTTGAAGGCAATGACTCCAGCGTATATCGACAAAACCGCGGGCGATCTTTATCAGGCAGCCAACGTTGAGGGTAGCCGGGGACAGAGCGGAGAAGGTCCCACAGTCCAATTTCGGTCATGGGCCTAGATCGACCCGGGGCGTCATGCCCGAGAAATTCTTATCGAATCGCAAATCCGTGTCGTTGGCACTGAGATACGCGGCTTTCTCGCTCGTCTTGTCATCCGTTGCTGGTTTCAAGAAGAGCGGGACGGCGTTGGCGAATTGGATAACGGCGACTCGGGCTTGCGTCAGGCGCTGGCAAGAGCGTCCCGGTGATGGTTTTCATCGAGGCGTCGGCATCCTCGGTGGATGCCGCAATGGCGCGCGTCAGGTCTTTCCATGACCACTGGAGCGGTATGTTTTGCACTCTGAATGAGATCATCTTTGAAGCGGGCATAAGAGCAGTTCAAATATCTCAGAGGTCAAAATCGAGCGGTGATCGATTAGAAGCGCCGACGTGAGTTTTTTGGCCTGATGGTTGCCTGAAAAATAGGTGAATTGTCATGGGTAGATAGCCGATAGTGCTTACCTTGCGGCACTTCTGCACTGCAGAAAAGTTGCTGGGCTCAAAGGAGTCTCCATGGAAGTAAGGTACTCTTGTGCCGTCTTGTGGAACGCACCTGCCTGTGACCTGCAGCCCTTCTCGGTCTCATTCGAAGCTCCCGTTTGAAGCGCACTACCCCGCCCATCCATTTATGAACCTCGCGCTCTTCAGAGGTAGGAGCTTTACGAGCATGCATTCGAAAAAACTGCCCAAACTTTCTCAAATTGCCGAATCAGCCATAACATTTCCATCATCCCTTTCACTTTCCATATGCGAGCCCCAACGATGCCGGTATTATCTTTCCACTCACCCGACGTGTGCCGAGCCGTTGAAAATTTTGCGAACCAAGACGTCTTCGTAGGCCAACGGAAAAGTGGTGTCCTACGTGGCCGCCCTCGGACTGCCGGCGCTGCCGCGCACCGCTATGGATGAGGCCAGCTGGAGGTTTCTCGGCGGCGGAACCTTCTCGACAACGTTCGAGGGCTCGGTGCACCTTCATGGCACATCCTCGATCGTCACCATCAAGCAGCACAAGGGTGACCCGCGGGTCTTTACAGGAGTCGTCTGTGATGCACCCACAAGCAGTGCAAAGTTCAGCCAACCACACCCGATCAAGTTACGCCACACATTCTAATTGAACAATATCCCAAACTAAGGCAACAGCTCTGACCGCTCAAGAGTTGATGTTTCCCTTGTTCTCACAGCGCAGAATCCAACTTAACAACCAAAAGCCGAGTTCTGCAAGTTCGCCCGGAGCGAAAGCCCACTGTCGCCGTGGCAAGTCGCATCCCCTCCGGCACTATAACATTGATCAGCATCGGTCGAAAGTATCAAACATCAGGTCAACTTACCAGGCATTGTTACCACCAGGGTTGCAGCATCTGTTGTAGATGTATCCAGTGACCCACCCAGCCTCCCATCTCTTGATGTGGGTATTCTCGAAGATGTAGTTGTTGTAAATGCAAATCCGCGCTTCACCATAAGTCCAGGAGACCCAGGACGTCTTCCCAACGAAGGTCAAATCATTGGGACTGACGTTCTGAAGCTCGTTGGCCATTGAAATGGCGTGCTGGACGTTGAAGATATTTGAACCACAACTGTCGCGAGCTTGAAGCTGGGGAGGGGGCTCAGTGGAGCCCTCAGTGATGGGACCGCTGTCAAGGAATGAAGCTGGCGTGAACTCGGCCATGGGCGAGCCAGGAAGAATTGGGCCGCTGTCAAAGACTAGAGCTAGCGTTGGTTCAGCGACGGGCGAGGCAACCGCGAGGCAGAGAACGGTTGCCAGGAAGAATGAAGAGGTGAAGTGCATTTTGGGGGTGCTTGCGTGTTCCTCTTGTTGATGTTTGACGGTGGCCAAGACTGTGGAGTCGGAGAGAGTTGGGAATGAGCAAGCAAAACTCAACCAGAACAAGGAAGAGCGCCAGATACTTATCTATGGCCAGAACCTGCCACCACTTTTCAAGGCATAGAGTAAAACTGGTTATCCGGCTCAATACAGCTTTTCAGCTCATATCGGCACAAACTCTACGTGCACTGTCGATGCAATGGAATGCCACAGCCGAAGCACTTTCCATACGTTGTGCGACGCCTACGCCGTTTGCCTGCATTGGCTGAACCAGACTGATCGTATGAAGTTGCCCGATCTTGCTGGTGACGCTCGGCAAAAGGACTTTGCATTAATAAAGTTTGGCGAGAATCGTATGTTTAGGATGACCAATGCTGTCAGCGCCCCTCGCTTCGCTGCGTGCCTATGGGTAAAAGCTCGTACCGTGACATGTAGGGCATCCGTGTGTGAGCTCAAGTTTCTTTACCGACACCACTAACCATGCTTCCCTCAATTGACAACCGGTCAAGGGGCTGTGCTGCATTGCAACCAACGCGCAGATATCACCAGACAGGAGCGGTAAGAAAACCAGGATCAAATTGATGATGCTGTCTCTTAATATAGGTTTAACCCTCACAAACCAAGCACCTCACGAAGCTGCCTGTCTTCTTACTCCAGTCAGTATCCCTACGCGAGGTACTAAAGTCACCAAGTGGTAGAGCAAACATTAGGCAGGTACTTACTTGTTCCTGCACACCGTATCGGCAGCAAATCATGGTTCCTCTTAACCAAATCCCCCATCTTCGCAACGATACCCGAAAACACGCATAGCCCGCCGCGGTGTTACCACCACTGCCACCTATTCCGCGCTGCGAGCAGGCGTCGACGTCGGCAAGTTTTGCCCATGCCTCCAAACCTTGACCGAAAACTCAACTGCTAACTGCCGACTCGGGAAAAATTCCACCAAGTCCAGCTCCCACCCCGCTCAAACTCCCTCAGGCTGCACAACCCCGGGCACACAACTTGAAGCAAACCAAAACAACAGAAAATGCAGAATCCTGGAACGAAAAAAAGAAATGTCAGCAAAGCTCAGCATTTATCACAAGGTAGGTACTTACCCTAAAGACAACACCGCACCCAGATACGTCTACAAAAGATACCCCCACAAAATCCCAACAATCTAACCGCAACTGCAACTCTGGCACCTTGGGCCCTTAATGCCTACCTAGGTACCTAACCCTCTTACCACTTCTCAGGGCCCACGACATGAAGTGCCTGTGTTCCCTGTACCGTGAGCTTAACGAAAATAAAGGCTAGCGATGCGTGTGCAATCGTGTTGAGCAGAGCGGGCATTATATAAGATTCCGCGGTGTTGGAGATGGATGAATAAAGATTCAGAAAGGGGCGTATCCACGGCTGTTATTGTGCTCTGACGGAGTGGTAATATCCACCGCCTTTTAAATACGTTGTATCGATCTAATTCTACAGGTCTAAACGATGAAATATTAATTGAATTTATAATTAGTGGGATATATATAGTTAAAAAAAATTCAAAAAAGGTATGTTAACTTTAACGCAGAAACCGCACACTATTCCTCCTCCGGGTTCGCTTGCATTCAGCATGATACAACCCCGACCGCCAAACTCTTCATCCAAATCCATGTTGCCAACCATCACTTGCGGCGAGCGGTCGTGAGTGCAGCCGTTACGTCGCATAATAAGTAGGCCGTCAATCCCAGTGTGGGACGCCGCCACGGCCACTCGGTCGATACACTCGGCCTTCATTGCGAAGGCTACTTTCCTCCTCACGTATCTAGGTATAGGAGGAGTGTTGACAAGCCCGACCCGCGCGAGCTCTAGAGGTCGCCCATCCAGCTTTGCGACTCTGCCGGATATCGAAAGTTTGAACAATGTTGGTTTTCTTGAGGCGGCGACATCCCCTCCGACGTTCAGTTTAGATGCAGATCAGTAATTCTCCAAGCCCCGATTATCTTTGCAAGAAAATACTTGGGGGGAGTGTCAAAGACCGTCTGCTAATGTAGCCGCCAGCATGTCAACTCTATCGACAACCATGTTCATCAGAGAGACATCAGTGCCCTCTCCTCTCGAAAAGATCGCCCAGTCGTAGGCTGATATCAAAGATAAGCACATGAAGAACCTCAAACAAAACAATGGAGGCCAAGACGTGACATTTCACACAGCAGATGGGGAGATCAAGGACTCAAGTTCACGTACCCGAACCAAGAATGCTGATGGGAACTGCACGCTCCATGATTGCCTCCCTTAATTGATCCCAGGTAACGATTGTTTGGGCTAACCAAATGACGATTGTACGACGCGTATACGGTGCAGCCGTGACTTGGTTGGGATTGTGGAGGATCTCGTCTTCGTCGCGGCGGGTGTTCTCGTGGCCGGAGAAGGATGCTCTGCAGCACGGTCTCTAACTTGAGCGAGTGACCAGGAATCGGGAAGCTTGTGCCGAGTGATGGTGTGGAACGCTGCCAGGCTGCAACGGGGATAAACATAAGCACAATCATCTACCTAGTAAACGAAGAACATTGGCAACAACGGCACTCGGGACTGCGAGGCCAGGGGTTGTTAAACTGACGTTGTATAAGAAGCCACAGCAATGTATCCACCAGAAACTATGGTAGGTATGTAGGGAAGAGTGTAGCGTTAGGCCAAGCAATGGGATGCAATGCATCAGATGTACCAGGTGCCGGTCAAGTGTTGTGGTTAATCTGACAGGGAGGCCTCCTCCATCTCCGGACCGATAACGTCTGACTCCAAAGTGTCAGAGCTTTCACTGCTACCCTCGCCGTTCTCTTGATTGCCTGGATTCTCGTTAATGGTTTGCTGGTGCGCGATAATCTGCGCCAACATATCCGTTCTCTCCCTGACCATGTCTATAATCGTCACTTCTTCGCCTTCTCCTCTGACCTGTAGAGCCATATCCCATGCTGACAATGAGGATTAGCACGTGAAGAAGACCAAAGCGGAATGAGGGAGTTCAGAACACAATGTGGTGCTCAAGAGAGGGGGAAGAGAGGCTTGAATTAACCTACCCGATCCAAGGATGCAGTGCTGAAGGGCACGACTCTCTCCTCGATGGCATCACAAAGTTCGTACCACGTCACGATGGTCTGGACGAGCCAGTTGATGGTTGTGCGACGGGCGTATGTAGACGGCGTCGCTTGCTTGGGGTTGATGAGGACTTCATCCTCGTGCATGTGAGGGCGGTCGCCCGGGCGGTATGGGAGCTGGTGTTCGTGACCCGCAAAAGAGGCTCTGCGGCGAGGATGGCTGACAGGGCGGTTGACCACAGGCCAGGACTGGCGTCAGACACGGTATCGGCGTTTCATGACACTTCCAGCAGCGGAAGTGCCTACTATCTATCGGAATAGCTATAGATAGTAGGGATTTTAGTCAGCTCGGTTGCTCCAAACTGTACTGGCGTTAAGCTGAAACCACACTTCCTGGTGGGGAGGAGGGTGCAGCTGCAGTCAGAGGGGGGGATTTGTCTGGTGGGTGACTTACATATGTCGGAATTGCCTTTCGCAAATATATTCACCACAACGCTCTAAGCGTATGTGGGAGGTGGTATTTAACTTAACTGATAAGTAGAGTAAATTACAGTGATGGTGAAAAGGGAAAGCGAAAAGGAGGCGTTATTCCTAGCTAAAAATGTCAACTTGACCGCCTAAACACTTCACTTTAGACTACGCCGGGAGAGTGGGGCCAACAGGCTTTGTGATAAGACATAGACTGTGAGTTCGCAACCTTACGTGGGCCTGATGTCCCAGTCACCGAGTTGGCGACGTTTCTGGCGCTGCTGGCCTCCACCGCATCTCCGATCCTGAGAACAGTTACGCCCGAGGGATTAATTTCACCGGACTTATTCGTCGCTAGGTATCATCCAGCGCCATCTGGCAAGGTCTCCTCGCATAGGCCCGAAGCCTCGGTGCTCTGGTTACCATCATGGGAAGACGGAGAAAATGTTGTAGGGGGGAGCAGGTTCTTAAATGTGGTTCAAATTCGTCACGGTGTAGATTTCGTCGTTTGCGCACCTAGGGAATCGCCCTGAGCAAGAAACATTTGCAAACAAAACAACTAGCTTCCCTAGCTGAGGTACTTCAACAGGCCACAGAATTCAGCAAAAAATCATTCATACAGCAATGTCTCATTTCCGAGGCTAACTCCGTCGGCTGAGTCTAGAAACCTTCGTCAATCCGGAGAATCCCTAAATGTAGCTATGGATATATACGATCAGGTGGAGATCCCCTACACACATGCCGTCAGCAATCTAGGCTTTAATTCGGAAGTTTCACGAAATGGAAAAGAATTGATATGGGGAAGGATTGCTTCGTGATTAGAACCACGCTTATTAGTTGCCAGGTCTAATCTACCTCCTCTCTCCCCGGCTCAGTCGTCCCCAACTGACGTTACGTCGTCCATATCAGGGGCACAGCTTGAGTCCGACTCGGAACTTGGCTCATCATCTGCTAAGACAGCCTGATAATCCTCGTCCCTCGTCTCATCTTCGGCCTGTCGGTGCGCGATGATTCGCGCCAACATATCTACCCTCTCTTGGACCATGTCCATAATCGATGCATCCGCACCTTCTCTCCGCGAGAATACGGCCATATCCCACGCTAGTGTTAAACATCAGCATATATTTCAGGGTTCAACGTAAGGAGTGCTGTGGGGACATGACGGCGTACCGGACCCCAGAATACTTGGGGCAACAACGCGTTGGTCGATTGCTTCTTTAAGCTGGTCCCACAGCACAATGGTCGATGCAAGCCAGCAGACAATGTATCGACGGGTGTGTGCAGTGACCTTGGTGTGTTGCGACTTTGGGAGAACTTCGTAAACGCTGAAGTGAAACTCGTTCGCGGGCGGCTGATCGAGTTCGTGGCCAGAAAACGAGTTTCTGCGGCGGATGCGGCTGACGCGGCGAAGTCCCCACGGCCAGGAAAGACGTCTGATGGGCGGCTCGCCGTTTCTGCCGGCGGCATCGCTGGGGGCGACGTTCATCGTGGTTGGTGGTAGTCTAGGCTCGTGGCGGTTAGTTGTTGGCCTTGGGGTGTTTTGTAGCCCCGCGGCAAAAGGTGCAGGTGCAGGTCGCACCCAGTTCCAGGCTGGAAAAAGAACACAGCGCATGCATATGGGACGGAAAATTAACTTACAGAAAACTGTGTTGATATCGCAAGACTTATCGGCCGCTTCTGTGGAAGCAGCTTAGGAAGGTGTTTACGATGCCGCTGATTGTAATAGCAGATCGTGGTGATGGTGGAAAGAGGAAATGGGAAAGAGGTGCAGTTCCCTGGTGAAAATTTCAACCGGACCGCCCTGTCGATTCACTTACACCGGGGAGTGCGTCAAAGATTAGGCGATACTTATATAGGGATTTTCTTCCCACCGCTTCTCCGCGGTTGGGTGATGACGACTCGGTCAAATTCGACGAGAAAACACGGACATGGCGTGCTGTGAACAAACGCTACCTACCATGACTGCAGCGCTTGAGGGGCATGATACCTTGTCACAAACGGCACGACGGCCTCTCCTTGCAAGGGTCTCAATTACTCACAATCGCTGACCCTTTTGTCCGAAATCTTCAAGTTTGTCCAAACCATGAAACAATACTATTATGACCAAATAGACCATGACGTATCCCAATTTCCTTGGCAGTTTGCTTGGCGTCCTCCCCCCACCCATGAGATCGTCAAGCAGCGAAGCAACATGGAAACATGCGAAACATCAATGCAACCCCAACTTCTCATGCGCTTTCGACGGCGCCGATATTTGCACGGTATACATCATTCTCGCCTTGTTCTTGTTCTCCATCTCATACGACACCACCGGCGACAGCGCATTCGTGGATTTCACGGATTCCACGTCTGCCTCGAGCCGGGAGAAGCCCTTCTCGGCCCGCACGATCGTCGTGCACTCAATGCTGACGCCTGCAGTCTTTGGGCGCACGATGGAGGAGCCAAGACTGTAGGGTGTGGCGTGTGTGGTCCCCAGGATGTTGGGGAAAAGGTGGACGAGAAGGGGCTTGATGGTTGTGAGACAGGCGCAAATGATGGCCAGGTTGACTTCAACGGCGCCCCAGTATGCGATGGAAGCGAAGGCGTAGGTGAGGTCGGAGAAATCCAGCTGTCTGATGGCGACGATGCGGATGAAGGAGATGAGACAGACGCTGTATTGGCAGTCAGTTTACACATGCTGGTTGACCGGGAAACGCAAAGGGGACTTACAAGAAGCCGATGGAGAAGACAAAGAGCAGACCGATTTTCTTCTTGATGTTCATATTCAACTTGACCAGAATCGGGATAGGCAGGGCGAAGATGATGAAGTCGGTGATGACATGCATGATGGAGTTGCCGAGTGTGAGCGAGAGCAGGGGCAAGCAAGTTCCTGGTAGGGTAGGGTCCCAGTTCTTGGCGAGGGGGATGCACCCGATAAAAGCGCCGATGAAGACCCAAACGTTGCAGATCATAACGATGGTCATGACCACAAAGTTGGCGATGCGGATGGCGCCGCATGGCATAATGCGCAGGTAGAGGACGAGAATCGACATCTTGGTGCAGGCCAGGCTCATGGTGTAAAAGAAGAAGCCGTACCATTGTTCCTGATATGGCAAATCGTCAGTGATTCGGCAATGGTGATATTAGACTGATGGCTCACCATGCGATATTGAACCATCATCTCCGGGGTGAGGGTCCAAACGTGGTGTCCCAGGCCACTGAAGGTTTCTAGAAGCTGAGTAAGACCTCGAAGAGCAGCACGTTGATGGTTCCACAGGACTTACGACGAATGAATCCAACACATGTGCCGATAGCCATAATCTGTGAGCCAAAGGTTCAGTACATAGTTTATGGGAGAAGTTCATGATCAACAGAACGTACCATGGCAGCAAGAATGAGCCAGTCTTCGAGGCCTAGCACGCGAATAATCCACCGGCGCGTGTAGAAACGCAGGCCAACTGTGAGTGCCGCAAAGGTCATCATTACCGACCAGGCGACGATGATGTTGGTCCCCTTGGTCGATGTGTCCCGGCCAGGGCCGAAGCCTGGACCGGCATTACCGGGAAAGGTCGAATTGGACGACGACATGGTCGCATTCTTGGTGGAGACTCTGGAGCTGCGCTTGCGAAAAAGAGCTCGAAGGAGGCCATTCCTTATGAAGGAGCTGAGAGAGAAGAACGTGGCGGGGTGTCATTCTTGGGAAATTTGGAACGTGGACACCACATGGGAATGGGTGTGGAGGGCTCGGACCCTGCGTTCGACGAATCTTGGTCGTTGAGTGGCCATCTGCATCCCCAAGAGCGCCACGACGCGCTAACGCGACGGAATTCCTGCGGGCATCTCATTCGAGAATTTGAGACCCTTCGGGGTTCGCTGCGTTAGGGGCCGAGAATGGAAAGGAGTCGTTTGGACTTGCGCATCTTTACGTTTCACGCCCTTCTGGAAAGTGGACCGAATTTTGGTCCGTCTCATCGCTGGGAGATGCACGATCAGGGCATGAAGGGGTCGAGATAAAAAAACTCAAGATCGCTTTCTTGGTCGTTTGGTGATGGCAGGGAGGCACTGGGAGGGAGGCGTGCCAGGGCCAGGGGGAACCAGGAACTCGGGGTCGGCACCCACCCCGGAATGTGGGGTAGGCGCTAAGACCCCGGGAAGCCAAGATCAGCAGCGACGACGCTTCTGTTGCCCGAAAGGGTGGTCGGGGTTTGCATTGGGATCCAGGGGTCTTAGGGTGGCAGCTGTGTCAGCGGGGAACCCCGAGCAGTCGCATCGACACTGGAAGGGAAGATGAGCTTAGTTCCTTGCATTACTAACAGGCTTCGGTATTCTTCTCGAAGAGGGGCATGGATGAATCTTTTGGTGTCTCGTAACAATTGTATACGGAAGGGACTCGTTCGTTGGCCTTTTTTTCCGCCTGGGCCATGGATGGGCTCCAGCTGGCTGACGCCTTGGTGGTTGGAGGCAACCGCTGTGATGTGGCTTTTGGACTTTGCAGCGGTCCGCATCCCCGCCTCTTGGCGCTGCTTGAACCGGGTAGAAAGTGTGTGATTGACATTGGCATCACCAAAGGCAGAAGTGCATGTTGGCTTGTTCATCTGTACTCCGTAGTAGGAGGCCAGTCTGACAATATGAGGTTTCTAGGTAGAGGGCCTCACTCCCTCCAAGTCGCCCAGGTCCTCGGTTAGCTCCTTTCCAGCCACCTCGTGCGCCTTGACCGGTTGTAGAACAAACAGGAGCCGCGCCCACTCCGTCTCGCCTTGAAGAGGGTACCAGTTAGCGCCGGAGAAGCACAGGAGGGGCTTGAGACTCACTCGCGTTTCTCCAGGCGTGCATGGTTGCCCGCTGGATGCAGATGTCGCCGCGACGCAAGACGCGTTTGTCTCCCGAATCGAGGCTCAACTCAACTTCGCCCTCCAAGACCACGCCATAATCCAGGCTGACTGTGCGGTGCATCACTGGACCGACGCCCGGGCGGATGTCGACATATCGAATGACGGTGCCGTTGGAGACGGTGAGTCCCGGAGGATCGGCGAGATGCTGCTGGTAGACAGCGATGTCTTTGCCATCCTCCAGGACGGTGGGGAAGCCCTCCGTAACGTAACAGGTCGAGAGGTTTACCGTATTGCTCGGGACCGCGTAGAACGGAAGTTCATCGGGGAGCGTCGAGTCGATGATGGCTTTGCCCTCCTCGTTGTGCGTCGTGATGTACCGCTTGGGGTGCGGGAGATCGCCGGACAATGACATGGTCGCGATTGTCAAGGAGGGAGGGAAATAATGTTCACTGAGACGTCTGTCGAAACATGAACGAAAGGAAGGTGATTGTGTCGAGGAGTGCCATTGTGGGCAGTCTTTGTGGAACGGGAATTTGAGGAACACCCGCCTTTGTTCCGGTGGGGGCGGGGGAAGGTGCAACCCTCCCAGCGCTCCCCTCTCCATCCCGCTTCTGCACCCCCAAGTCGGCATTCCCCTGAATTGCCCTGGATGACGCACGGAAGGTACCGTCATGTTCATCTGGACCTTCTCTTCTTTTTCGTCGCCAAGGCTCGCCAGGCCCAGCTCGTTCCCGTCGACGCATCGGACGAAGTTGGCACTTCCCAGTGCACTGGTCGACCCGCCGCCGACCTGCCCGTTCACTACCGCAGTTTGCGACCTACCTCCGAAATCCTCGCTAGAAAGTACCTTTGGCGTCTTGAACAACTGACCCGACGAGGCCGCAGTAACTGATGCAAAATGGGGCGAGATATGTCAAGCAACGCGACTGCAGCGGAAATCCGGCCGGAACCAAGGAAGTGCCGGAAAAGTGAAGTCCCGTTTGGCCAACCACCTAGGTTCTAAGGAGCTTTTGCCGCCAACGAGCCCAACGACAGTGCTGGAAAGATTTGCTACAACCACCCGTCCCATCCTTCCCCGACCTTGCCTTTGCCACCGCAAGACACATCGTTCCAACCGGTCGTTCACGCCAGGCTCGAAGAGAAGCAAGAGCTCAAAGACGATGAGGACTAAATCGAGTGTAAAGGGACAAGGAAAAGGGATGCATCGACTGTCAATATTTGGACAAAGATGGTAGGTCACCCGGCTCCAGTTACAAGCTCGTCGGACCAACTTTCAATATTCAAGTGCGAGAATCCAAAGGAGCGAGCAGGCGAGATTGCCGCGCAGACAATACTATCGTCTTTGTGTCAGTCAGCAATAAATACTACCTCGCACATTTGTTCGCACCGAGCTGAAATTGCAGTTTGGAGGCGAAGTCTTTTCAAAGCGAAGCCTACTCGGACTTTGGGAGCGAGATACAACGTTGAGTCGGATTTACCCCTTTTATGTCTCCTTTTCCAACATGACCGCCTACCTGAAATACGAGATGAACAGATATAAATTGAGGAATCCCTCATTCACATCGATCACTTCAAGGACAAGCTCCATCGACAACACTTCAGTTCGCCTCTGACAAACCCAGCACCATGGTCAACCTCCTTCGCCTCGCCGTGGCGGTCACCGTGACCTCCACAGCAGCCGTCCTGGGCGCGCCAACCACAGCTGAAGAACCCCACGGCATCCTCCTTGACGCGTCCGCCCTGTCCTCCAACCTCAGCCCCCTTGCCGTTGAAGGCTTTACTCCCCAGGTTACCGACAAGTCGGACCTCGATGCCCGCGCCCTCATCGGCCCCGACAACCGTGTCAACTGGAACTCGACCGAGTATCCCTACAACGCCATGGTTCAGGTCGAGTGGGTGGGTCGCGGCATCTGCAGTGGCGTGCTCATCGGCCCCCGCCACGTCGCCACGGCCCGCACCTGCGCTCCGCAGATTGGCGAGACTGGGCAGCAATTCAAGTTCAAGCCCAACTTTCATTTCGGCGAGCGTTTCCCCTCGGCCGGCATGATCAACTGGTACATCGATCTCGTTGGCTTCGGTGACTGCGTGGTCAAGGACGACTGGGCCATCTTCATCCTGGATAAGCGACTGGGCGAACAGCTGGGCTATCTGGGGGCCAAGGTGTTCAACCCGGCCACGCAGCTGAACAAGGCTCAATTCTTCTCGTACGGGTGGCCAGCGGACAAATCGTTTGGCTTCATGCAGCCCACCAGACAGGAGGGGATCAGCGTCAAGAGCATGGGCACTGGCTGCGAGCCGGGCGGTTCGCTGAGGACGGATGCGGATGCCGCTTGGGGGCAGAAGGGCGCCCCTCTGTGGGCGGTCGAGAACGGGTCGCGGTATGTGTATGGGGTCATGCAGGATGAGACTGCATCTGCGGATTATACTCCGTTTGCTGGCGGTCAAAACTTTGTGAATTCGGTTGGCAAGACGAGGGCGGATTACCCCTGAACAGAGAATGCGTTGGCTGTACGAACACCAGATATAAATCAGGGCAAAACTGCCATCTCTCGCCCGCATCATCAAGAAATGCTTCTCTGAGCTTTTCCCAAATGCTCGGCGATGCTCGTATTGCCGAACATCAGTCGGCTCGGAAGCCGCGTCTTTACCCGAGCGCCATGATATTAACTGACGGGCAGGCTGCCATAGAAAGACGCTCTAGAAACAACCGTTCAGCCAAGTGATTGGTTGATAGCCTCCAACCGAAAACAAGTACTCCGACGGCTGAGAACAAGAGCAACAAGACTTGCATTCTGTCGTCGATCAAACAGCCACGCACCGTCTGGACCTCCTCATGAAGCACGAGGAGCATCTATATCTACCAAGCCCCCTCTCCTTCTGCTCGGAACTCCCCTGAAACTCCTTCTCACCCACCTTAAAAACGAACCACATTCAGATCCAGCACTCACTCCCAAATATGGCCTCCTACTGGACCACCCAAAGCCCCGTCTCCGACCAAGGCACCTCCCCCGTCACCACAACCGCCATCGCCGCGCTGCCCTCCTCCCTTCCCTCCCTCCGCTTCGCCACCACAAACGCAATCTACCACTTCACCAACCTCGAACATGGCCCTTCTCCCAATCCCGACATCCCCCCCTCTCGCAAAGCCGAAAAATCACTTCGCTACGCCTCCTCCATCCTCACCACCCTCCTCTCCCGCGGTGGCTCCCCCTCTCTTTCCATCCCCCGCAGCCCCGCCGACAGAGTCGTGGGCTGCTCGCGCGACACGGCGCTTCTCTTCCTTACCCTCGCTCGCTCCAAGGGCATCCCCGCTCGCGGAAGGGTCTGTTTTGTCTCCGACAAGGATCCAACCGAGCCGGTTTGGTTGGACCACGTCATTGTTGAGGTGTATGATGCCGAGCAGAAGAGATGGAAGATGGTTGAGACGATGGCCAAGGACGGGACAGAGGAGGGGGGCGAGGATTACCTTGACTTGAGACAGGGGGTGGATATAATGACTGCCCCCGCGGCATGGAAAGCAGCACGGGAGGGAACGGTGAATCCGTTGAGGTTCGGCGTCGCGCCGGGCGAGGGGATGCCGGATTTTCTGAAGGGGTGGCATTACCTGGCGCATAATGTGCTGCATGATCTTGCGTGGTTGGGGAAGAAGGAGATGTTGCTGTGGGATCATTGGGGGGTGCAGGGTGGGACGAGGGGCATGACGGGGGAGGAGGTGAGGGATGGGTTGGGGGAGCTGCTGGATGGGGTTTGTGAGGTTACGGGTAGGGAGGGGGTGACGGGGGACGAGGTGGAGGGGTTGTTGGCGAGTGAGGGGTTGGGGGTGACGAAGATGGTTGGGACGGTGGCGCCGGATAGGGGGATGGTTGAGGAGGATGTGTCGAGGGTTCTTGGGTTGTAGGTGTGGAAGAGGTGAGGGCTGGTGTCGTTGCAAGGTGTGCGGTGCAGCCTTGGGTGTGATTCGGTTGTGTGGGGGTAGATGCCATCAGCATGATCTCGGGCTTCTCGTATTCGACCTCTTTCTTGACCTTGGGAGCCTTTCTCCTCTGCATGGAACGGATTTCAATAACCCCCCTTTCCCGAATCCCGATACCCAAAGTGGTCGAAGTTAAGTGCCGTCGGTGCCAATCGAAGCGGGCGTCAAGCGGAACCTAGCTCATAGCTCAATGCTCAATGACATTTCAGCTGTATCCCTAGGTGCCCATGATTTAACCATTTCTCACAAGCCATGTGCACCATGTCGAGGTCCACTCCCTCTGACCCACGGTTCACAATAAAACGGCATTTTCAGGTTGCTCATCTTTGGGCACAAGTTGGGTACGTGTCTGTGTGCCTAGGTGCCTTACCTGACGAATGCAAATCTTGGAAGGACCATACTTCTTCCAATGCACCTGCAGGCTCCGAGTGCCCTTCTCGGCCAGCCGCTGCTTCGGGGCTCACCGAGCAACCTGCCATTGGCTTTGGGTGCCCGACACCAATGCGCTTCTGCAAGCCACCATCTCCAGCTCTTGCAGCCAAGGCAGTTTGGACATATCGTTGCCTGGATATACGCCAGTGAAAAGTTGGGGTCTGGCGACATAAGAGAGGAAATTCCCCCGCTTCGTGCCCGTCAAGGCGGAACCCGATTACTCCAGCCAGGCCCACAACACGAAAATGGCAATGACGACTTCCTCACCGCTGTTGCCAACATCGGCGGAAAATGAAGCTCCAGCGAACGCGCTAGTCGAGGCCTCACCACACCAATCCGTTTCCGAAGTCGAAATGTTGCTTCTTCCTGCCAACAAGCAGAGCCAGCTCGACGAGAAACGTCCACCGTCGATCCAGACTTTACCGACCGACCACCGATCGTCGCAGCCAAGTCCTGTACCGTCGAAGAGTTTCGTCCATACCGTCGAAGAGTTCGTCCATTCAACGCACTCAACAACGACTGGGTGATGGTTGGGCGTGGGAGTTTGCGTCCATGTTGCTTTCATTGGCGAGCATGACGGCTATGGTGGCCATCCTCATTTGCTACGACGCCAAGGTCTTTCCTTACGTTCCCGGCGATATCTCTCTCAACGCCATCATCGCCATACTGTCCACCATTTCCAAGTCCAGCCTCATCTTCTCCGTCTCAACCGTCATTGGGCAGCTGAAATGGGACTGGTACGAAAGAGAGCCGCGGGGGCTAAGCGATTTGGAAACATTCGACAAGGCCAGCAGAGGACCTCTGGGCGCTGTTCAGCTTCTTTTTGGGAAAACCATTTCGGTTCGCTCAATTGCATCCATCAGAGCTGTCATCACCATTCTTGCCCTCGCCATCGATCCATTTGTACAGCAAGTGGCGGGAACAGCGCAGTTGGAATCCTATGTCGACTCGGATGATGCTTGGACGGAACGACAAACTAAGCCGGTCGAATACAGAGACTCTGACAGTTCATATCAGGAGATGCTGAATCACCTGAATGGTGCCGTCTGGAACGATGCCGCCGCTTACGATCGACGTGCAAAGTGTCCCTCGGGTAACTGTCGCTTCGAGAGTTTCGAAACGGTTGAATTCTGTGTCAAAAAGGAGAACGTGACCGATTTGGCTGCGATGAAATTCAATTGCAGCGTTGGGTTCAACAGGGAAACTTTCAACGGCCTGTTGGACAGGTGGATGAGATATGGGGCCGAAGACTCGGAAACAGAGTACTGCGAAGTCCTGCTTCCAGCCGAGGATCGGCCCTATCTGACATACCCAGTCAAGCTGTCAATTAGGACCAGTAATCCTGCTTTACCTGCAACAAAATCGCCGGACACGCGCGTTCATCTTACGATCCACTATCCCCTTTCGATAATAACGCGCAGTTTTACAAGAGATCGGGAGCCTACCGGCGCCTCAGAGGAATTCTTTTTATTAGAAGCAGGCCAAGCAAACCAAGCAGGCTATGTTGGTAGACCGGGACTTGGAGTTCCGTCTGAAGTGGCCAGTTTCATCCCATGGTTCACTGGCAACCCTTTGCGGTTGGAATGGGCCTATCTCACGTTCTGCGAAAGAAGACGCTCCGTCTCCACCAGAAACGGGGCCACCACTTCCATTCTCACCAGCACAAGACCCGGATTTTTTTCCAGGACTCAGTTCCCCCCCATTAGGAGTGACCGTGACACAAAAACGTCTCCTGATTGGGCATGGTATAGATGCTGGAGCCCTGACGCCAACGACGCATCGCGGGCGGACTTCAACATCACGCCAACGGCCATGAGCTTTTGCTACCTGGATTTCGATGATGAGCAGTGGGGGGAAGACTTGAGCAGCCTCCTCGAGGGCCAGAGGTCAGTGGAAGGGATCCTGTCAGGCACTTCGACAGAGCTCCTACGCATCCTCGATGGCAAAGGAAGAGGAAAGCTTGGATTTAACTTCCGTTCAGCGCCAATAGCTCTTCACGATCGAGTACGGAACCGCACATTGGGGGATACCATGGAAGGCATAGCCGCGGCCTTGAACAACCTTTCCCTCACCTTGACCCAGGAACCGCCCATCCGGGGCCAGGCCAGATTACTGACCACCGTCGTGGCTGTTCGTTGGCACTGGCTCATCTTGCCACTTGGCACCGAAGTGCTTGGCTGGATCTTGTTGCTCATTGCCATGTACCAGAAAAGGGGAGTGGCTGGTTTGTGGAAGGATTCGCTGTTGGCGGTGCTGTACCATGGGCTTGACAGCGATGACGGCACCCTGGACGGCCAAAACCCAAGACGATGACGGATATCAAGGTGGCGGCGAAAGGAATGCGCGTGAAGCTGATCGCCAAGTCGACGGAGGACGGGGGGAAGATTGTACTCGCTTCTTCATATGGAGGAGAATAGGGTGACAGGGGCTGGGCCTCTTTGTTTCTTCCTCGGGATCTTCACCAGTTACATGCATGTGTTGGGCGGACCAGGGCGGTACATTTTGTAAGCTCAAGTTCGGCAGGTATCCATGCCCCAGCACAAAACGCGGACATGGATCGTTACCAGACAGAGTTTAACAGAACCTAACAAGCCTATCCTATACTCACTAAACATAGAGGTACCTACTCATCCCCAAAACCAAAACCACCCCTCCCATCACCCCCTCCTCAAAATCACCACCCCACCCCCTTAACATCCTCATAACACCTAACCTCCTGCGCCCACTCATGCGAAGCCCTCGCATCCCCGGGCAACGCCTCCAACACCGCACACTCAGGCACAAGATTCACCCCCACACACCCCTCGGGAACCACCAAATGCATCCCCGTCGCATCCCTCGTCGTCGTCACCCAGTTGATAACCTGAAACTCTTTTTCGCCATAATACTCCACCCTCCCATCACACACCACAAACGTCGACCCCACCACCTCATCCAACACGGTAAGATACGATAACGGGTTAAACAGCCGCGTCAGCTTGACATTCTGCGCGCCCGAGCCGGCGGTTATGAACACCGCTGCGCCCTGGGTGGAGTTGGGGAGTTGCGAGTAGGTGATGCCCTCGGGAAAAGGGGGCGTGCCGCCGTCGGTGAGGGTGGTGGTGAAGGAGAGGGAGGAGGCGGAAGAGGTGCCGTTTTGGTAGAATATGGGGCCGGGGGTGGGAAGGGCGATGGCGCGGTTTTGGGCGGGGCCGATGTGGGCGAGGTTGAGGTAGGTGTTGTGGATTGGGGGGGTGAGGTCCGAGGGGGAGGTTAGGTTGAGGACGAGGCGGAAGCCATAAGAGGCGGAGGTGGTGGGGGGGCAGAGGGCTGTTGTGAGGGTTGGGAGGAGGAATAGGGGGAGGAGGAGGAGCATTTTGTTGGTGGGGATGGTTGGAGTACAACCTATAATGGAGGTGAAGATGAGGTTGGGTCAAGATTTGGCAAGACAGGTATGAGCTTCTTTATATCGAGTCAGGGGTTCGGGTTTGGAGATTTCCATCTGCGCGGAAACCCCGTGTGGTGGCGACCGGTTCAATATGCGGCAATGTAACACTACCGAAGCTCGATATTACCCCGTCAGTGATACGAACCCGGATCTGCACTAGATGAGTAAGATACCCCAAGACATCTGCTGACCAAGTGACGGGTTCGCGGAGATACGATGAATACAACGTCGTACCCCGAGTAAACTGGGAGGCGTGACGTTGCGGCAATGCTGAAGGGGCGGTGAACTGAACAGTAATTGTTGACGGTGAGCATTCAACCACTAAATTAGGCACTTCAGCGCTTTCTATCATTTATATTATTCTATTCAGTGTGGGTATTCCTATGAGCCCGTTGTCACCTCGGGCAACTTTATCCCTATCTAATCATCTACTTGTCCGACAAGTCGCTCTCTGAAGAGTAGAACTTGTCAAACACCCTCTTCTCCAAATCCTCCTCGTCCGTGCCACTCCCCTTTTTCTGCATCAGCCCCCTTCTCCTCAGATATCTCCGCTTCGCCCACTTGTACCCCTCAGCTCCCACAAAGAACAAGATGGTCACAGCAAAGACAATGCCCCACTCCTTGTCAATGCCGGTATGTAAAAAGACGCGACGGTTCAACACGGGGATGTAGAGCGTCGGGAAGATGCTGAAGAAGCCGACGATGACGGACCAAAACAGAAACGGGTTCTTCCACAGACGCCTCGCCCACGCCTTGGTGTTGCGGAAGGCGCCGTGGAAGAAGGACAGGCGGCTGTCGACCAGCTCCCATGCAAAGAAGACAAAGATCCACATCATGGCTGTGTAGCAGGTCGAGCGGGCGCGGAAGACGCCCTCGCAGGAAGGATCGTAGCGAAGGTTGCAGTCTTGGCCGAACTCGCCGTCGTAGAAGCCAAATATGACGACGATGAAGGACGAGAGGAGGCAGATGGCCATGATGATCCCGTAGGCGAAAAGGTCACAGAGGAATTCTGGGGTGAAGACGCCGTATTTAAGCTGTTGGATTTGTCAGTTTCGGATCTCGTTTCAGGGGGAGTGTGGGATAATACGTACACTCTGAGGCGGTCTGTTGAGGATGTGCTTCGAGGCTGACTCAAAGCCGAGACCGGTTTCTGTGAAGGCGCCGGCAACAAGCAACATGAACAGGATTTCGACCGGGGTGATTTGGAAGATGGAAGTCCCGCCTCTGTCCTTGTATGCCAAGCCAACCATCAGCGTGGTGACAAAGGCAACGTTGGCTGACAGGACGTGAAGCATAAACTTTTGGACGTTGTCGAAGATGCGGCGACCCTCCTCGACGGCGTTCAAGATGCTGGCAAAGTTGTCGTCGCTGAGAACAATGTCGGACGCGGACTTGGCCACGTCGCTTCCCCCCAGACCCATGGCAATGCCCACGTCGGCACGTTTCAAGCTGGGGCTGTCATTGACTCCGTCCCCCGTCATGGCGACGTAGCGACCTCGTCGATGCAGCGCGTCGATCATGCGCACCTTTGTCGACGGGGCACAGCGGGCCACGACGAGGGGAAGCTCGGGAAGTCGGTCGAGTTCGTCGTCGGACAGGCTGTCAAAGTCGTGGGCAGCCATGACGAGGCGGCTGGCAATGTCGGACCGGACGAGCTCCATACGCGCCGGGAGGATGCCAACTTCGATTGCGATGGCCCGAGCTGTTTCCGGGTGGTCGCCCGTCAACATGTGCACAACAATGCCGGCCTGGTGGCACTTGAATACACTGGGACGAGACTCTGGTCGGGGCGGGTCGTAAATTCCGATGAGACCACGGAAGACCAAGTCTTGCTCAAACTCGTCGCGCTTGAGGCGTCCTTGGCGAGCGTCGTCTGGAGACACTTGTCTGCCGATGGCCTTGCTGGCGAGGGCGAGGACACGAAGCCCTCGTCGGGCCATGGCCTCCATGTTGGCGAGAATGTCCGACTTGGCTTCCTCCGTCAGGGCAATGGTGACATCGTTGCCGGCCGAGGAGATGGCAGCGCAGCTGGAAAGCACACGCTCCACAGCTCCCTTGGTGAAGACATTGATCCGCGTGTCCTCGCCGGGTGTTTGTCGCTGAACGAGTACCGACATCTTCTTGACCGACGAGTCAAAGGGGAACTCGGCGAGCTGCTTCCAGCCCCGAGCTGTCTCTTCGGAGCAACCGAACCGAGTCGCAAACACTTGGATGGCAATCTCCGTCGGATCTCCGTTGGCTTGCCACTGGTCCTCGTTGACTTTATGGACGGTAGCGAGATTGGCAAGAGACGCGACGTCGAGGTAATGCTGGAAGGAATGGTGTCGCATCTCTCCAGTGGCATCATCCACAACTGAGCCTTGATGTTCCGACGACTTTTTCATGTCTCGGGGCTCAGAGGTCGAAAACTTGACACTGCCGGCTTCCGGATTGTAAACATCGTTGGTTGTATGGACCGAGTATGTCCCCAGATTCGGGATCCACGCCATCCTCGCCACCATCTTGCCCTGAGTCAGGGTACCCGTCTTGTCAGAGCAAATATCTGTGTCTGGTCAGCATGCCTTCGAGATCAAGATAGAAAAAAAGTATTCATCAACTAAAAGAAAAAAAGTACTCACTGGTTACGCCGCCAAGGGCTTCGAGAGACCTCATGTTTCGAACAACGACATTGCGCTGAACCATGACCTTTGTTCCGGCAGCCATGGTAATGGTGAGCACAAGAATGAGTGTGACGGGAAGTGTTCCAAGCGCAGTTGCGACGGCGTAGATGATGACATCGTTTCTTGTCCGGAACTGGAAGAATTGTCAGTACCTTACTGAAAAGATGTGGGTGGCGGCTGTATCATACCTCGTTCGCGCCCAAGACAATGACTGCGCAAATGACGGCAAAGATGAAGATGTAGTAAAAGAGCTGTGCCAGCTTTCGCTGGAGCGGAGTCCCGACGGTGAGGCCGAGGAACTCTCCCACCCAGTCCCAAACCTTGCCCACAGCAAACGTGAGATACGAGCCGAAGGATGCCTTGCCGTTCTCATCTCTCTTGAGAACCCTCTTCTTTGTCCCGTCATCGCCTAACGCAGCCGCAATGGCTCCGATTTCCGTGCACATGCCCGTGGCAAAAACGATGGCACGTCCGCGGCCCTTGGTGATGACGCTCGAGGAGAAGACAACATTCAGCCGGTCACCTGGCCCTGTCCTCGGGTCCTGAAAAATCTCGCTCGGATCCTTTCGCACGGGAACACTTTCGCCAGTCAGGAGGGACTCGTCTGCCTCGAGATTGACGGCTTCAAACACCCGGGCATCGGCCGGAACGCTGTCGCCGACCTTAAGCTCGATGATGTCGCCGGGAACGAGCTTGGATGCCTCGATGGTAGCTGCTGGCTTGCCGTCTCGCACAACACGAGCCGTCGCACAGTTGAGAGATTTGAGGGAAGCGATTGTGCGAGCGGCCTGAAGATCCTGGATGAAACCGATGACAATGTTGATCAAAATGAGGCCAGCCAAGACACCGCCCTCCACCCAAGCTTGAATGCCGAAACTGGCTGCGAGTGCCAGCAAGAGGATCTGGAACCCATCAGTTATCAATCCAGAAAAGAAAAGAAGAAAAGTTGCTTACCAGTGTCATCGCGTTGGCAACTTGAGCAATAAGAATCTCAAGGGCGTTAACCCCCTTTTCCTGCCCCAGATCGTTTGCCCCTGAACCATGTCAACATGTTGCTTCTCAAAAAGGAAACTGAGGCCATGAAAGGAACATACCATATTGGGCAAGGCGCGTATCAGCTTCCCTGGAGTCCAACCCTGCAGCCATGTTCGCCCCAAGTTCTTGAGCGACCTGTTGCCATGACAAACAATGAGCCGGCAGCGACATGGGCTCGTTCGCCTGGCCAGAGAGGTGGCCCTCGGCCTCCGACTCTTTGGACGCTCCCATTGTGCAAAAAAAGCGGCCTCCGAAGAGGTACGAAAAAAAAGTTGTCGAGTCTGAATCTTCCCAAACAGGTTCAACTCACATCTTTGACCGGTGCAAGCCCAAACGAGCAACGCATTTAAATACAACAGGAAAATTCGGCGTTGCGGAAATGCCATCTCCACATCGCCGAGCCTCGAGACAGAGCCAAGCTGTAATTTTTCGTAAGAATTCGCTCTTGACCAGCTTCAAAAGGCAGCCAAGACGCAAGCGCTGCACCGAAATTACGTACTGGGAACGGGCGGGGTGGAGCACGGGAGCGTCTCGGGAATCGCGACAATCGCGAGATTCGCCCCCATGATGTAATGCATTGTGTTGTGCATGCCAAGGCGCTGCAACGGCCCGGGGACAACGCGGGGCGTCACCACCACGTGCCTCTGTGACTGCTTCTTTGGGGTCGGCGAATGGTGTCGGAGTCTTCTCGAACATTTGGACAAGCTTTTCCAGAAGTTCAGTCGGATGAGTCATGATCGCTTGCCGGCTGGGTTGTGGGTTCTTGGCACCCCGGTGGGGTGGAGAAGTTGATTTCGAATCTGATCTCGGGCTTGCTCGAGATTGAACCCCAAGAGTGTCTGAATAGATGCAGAGAAAAAGGAGTAGAAAAACAAAAAAATTAGCTTGCCATCCAAAACTGAGTTGAGACATGGCTGTGCTGAAGATATGATGCAGGCAAAATGAGGGGAATCTCCGAGGGTAGCTTTTAGGGTACAACCATATGCCGTTGCAAGCTGTAGTGAAGTCTAGCCGGAGTCCACAGATGAAACAAGAAACAAAGTAATGAAACAAAGGAATGAAACTTGAAGCTGCAGAAACAGGTGTATCAAAGACCAAGTAGCATCGCGATGCTGAATAACGAACGTGAAACCCAGGACAGATAGAGTGCCTGGACATCCTCATACGACCCACAAGCCTCCCATCAGAGACAACCTCACCCCCGCGCAACGACATAGACCGTCACTCCGGCTCACTTCTAATAGTAATGATCAAGTTCCCATTCCCCCAAGCAGCATTCTGTCCCCCAACCCCACACTCGCAATGCTTCTCCCCGCAGTTGTTCATGATCCAATCCATGCCCATGGCGACATGCTCGCAGTTGCTCTCCGCACTGTACGCATCAATGGCGAACCCCGTCACCGTCACGCGTGCATATCCAGGTGGACGCAGATCGCAAAAGACTTCGGGCACGTATGCGGCGCGGGTGCGGCAGACCTCGCCACGTCTGCCTCTCTCGGCGAGCTGGTCGCGACAGGCGCGCGCCGACGCAAGGTGTGTGAGACGCCCGCCTGGCGCGTCGGCGCTGTTTTGGATGGGGAAGCAGAGGGGCTCGAAGCGTTTTTCCAGGGGAGAGCGGCTCCATATGGTGGTGGGGGCGGCGATGCTAGGGCGGAAGAGCACCACAAGTGGGAAGAGAAGGATAGATGAGATCATTGCCGGATGTGTGGGTTGGTTCAAAAGAGAACAGGAAGAAGAAGGTGTTGGCTCGACCATCGCAGGAAGACGCGGAAGATAGAGGACGTCTGATATACAGTTTTCATCCATTAAAAGTGCCTTGTGGTATAGATGGGCCACAACCTTGCCTAGGCAAAACCGTGCAATGGCGTGTTGCGTCGACACAATATCCGGCAACATACCGGAGCTTGAGCTCTGACTGGCTCCGCTGTGCTGCGCCACTAACACACAAATATGGTAGCGACAGATTGAATTTGGGTAGAGTGCCAGACGAGGCGTTCTCAGTTACTTGAAGGAGGTCCGCTGGTGAGCCTGAAGGGGTGAGTGGCATTGGTGCACGGTGACGATTGGGGCGTCTGCAAACGGGCCGTTTGACAATAACCTGGTGTCAATTGTGAAACGCGGAGTTCGTGTGCCGCCTATCGCTGTGTTCCCGGGACTCCCAGAGATGCTGAGCTCGGCTTCAAGCCATCAGAGGAACATCGCCGATGTTGAGTTAAGCGTGATAACAGCCGAGCGGCTCCTTTTTGTGGTCCGCGCCTTGCCTGATTACCCCATATGAGGAATGTTCTCCGCAAAGGTCGCGACATAGGTGCTTGGCGGGAGGAAATAAGTTGACCGGAATGCCTCCACGAGGAGAAAAAGCCGTGAAACCGTGAAAAGCAATATGATGGTCCAGCCAGCAATAGCAACGATGAATCGAACAACACCCCCAAAGCGGGATGCGCTTGCCTTCTCTTGTCCGAATACCAGATGGGCCATGAAGAGAAGGGGCGTGACGGCAATGGAGGCGGCAGCGATTCGCCACAGAAGCTGCTCCGTTGCAGTGGGAAAGGAGAAGTTCCATGCAACCAGATGGACAGACCCAAAGACGAAGAGTCCGCCCAAGGTCCCGGCAGCGTGGAGCCACGATTCCATCCTTGGGTCGTAAAATGCGAGCGCAAAGTTGGGTATCGAAGGCGTGAGCTGAGCAAAGTCCAAGCAGACGCTCCATTCAACGATGCGAGCAAACTCTTCCTCGGTAGGGCTGCGCACCGCCTGTATGACGGTGGGCGTGTTGAGGTCTTTTGGTCTTTGGAGGAGGAGTGCGTACGTGATGAATGCGCAAACGGCAAAGGCCAGGGCCATGACCTCCATTTGAGACGACTGCCTCCCAGCGTTGGCGCGGAGAGAGAGCTGAATGCCGAGCCAGACAACCTGAACCAATGCTAGTGTTTTCACGAGGTTGTCGCTTTTGCTCTTGTCATCGATCTCGCTGACCGTGACAGAAGGGAACTTGTCGATAATTCCCGCTTTCCTTGCCTCGAGGAGCTGAAGGGCGGAAAGTGTCCAGAAATCACCGCACAGCGCCCTGGCACCATTCGCCGTCCTATGGTTGGACGCGACACGCCCTTGTCTACCACCCAGGCCAACTGAGTTGATGATATAATTTCTTGCGAGAGAATAGTGGTGTCGGTGAACATTCCAGTCTGATGATCCAAGGTATCGGGAGCCGCGTTGATTCCGGTCGACAAACACTTTCAAGAACATGTCGGCCGCGAGGGGTTCACCGGAAATGGGGGCACCATTAGTCTCATCTGGGGGAAACTTGACAGCAACTCCGCCGATATGAGCATAGTGGGTGTGGGTTAGCGTCCATTCGATCTCGTCCGCATGCTTCTCCTCTCCTTGGAACGCAACGATGGCTTTCGTGATCACCTGGCTGCTCCAAAAGTCGTCAACAGCCGCGCCGAGGATGTACTCTGGCACAAAAATGGTGAAAATCATCCATCCCGCCTTCACTTTGAGAGCGCGCCAGCCCGAGGCGCAAAGTCGAAGCAGGTACTCCAAGCGGCTTTGCGGGTGCGGAAGCGGCCGTAACTGACATGGTACATTTGTGTGAAGGATAGACCAGGTGCAGAGGAAAATGATGATGACGGAGCTCCAGATGATATCCATTGTCGAGCGGATGTCTGGCTGGTACACGAACGCCGGCCCTTCCTGGGGAAACGTGCATTGCGGCCTGAAGGTGATCATCTTGACACGCCCGCAGTGCGATGATGAATAGGTCAGGGCCAAGTCAGAGGGCAACAATTGATGTTCTGTCGAAAACACCTCATCATGACACTTCAGCTCCCAGAGCCTGGTCAAAGTTGGTCCGGCTCCATATCACGTGGCGATGCCATCAGTAACATTCGGGGCGATTACTCGCTGTCTGTGATTCGTGGAATGGCCACGTCTGACAAGCCACGGTCCCAATTCTCAGCACGGTTGGCTGCTGCACGACACAGGGGCATGCATGGCGCAGCGCCTTTCATGCGACGCGGGCAATCCCGATCAGGTCTGTGTGGCGAGCTGGCGAAGAAGACCGTCGGCGTCAAGAGACTCTTTCCTCGTAACTAGCTCCGCTAGCCTTTGGTTGCAAGTGTAGGGAACGCTCAACCTTAGGGCTTCGCGAATGAAGTAACCGTTGATGTAGTCAATTTCCGTCTTTCGGCCAGCATTGACGTCTTGCAACATAGAGCTCGTGTTCTTTCGCGTCTTTCCGGCCACAGAAACAACCAGATCGAGCAAGGTCTGGTCGGAAAACGAGGTCTGAAGATGAGGCATCATTGTCCTCAAGATTATGGCGGTCTCGTCGAGGACGAGCTTCGCGACAGCGAACATGGTAGGGTTGTCGACCAACTCCCCGTTCTGACAGCGGAAAATCGCGGTCAAGGGGTTGATGACGGCGTTGACAACCAGCTTCTTCAACTGAGCCTCTCTGATGACATCGGCAGGTACAATGGTGGTCTCGAGCGTGCTGGCTTGCAAAAGCCTTTGCGTCATGTCGTCCGTGAAAGTAGGTTGGGCAGGATTTGCTGGAAGAGTTCGGTTATCCGCGGGGCCGATCAACAGGGGGCCTCTTCCAGCGTGGACGAAGGTGAACGTTTTCGTGCTGTAGACGCCAGCGCTGCAGATTCCACTCCAAAAAGCTGGAGTGTCCTTCTCGTTTCGGAAGAGCGAATTTTGAACCTCTTCTAGAACCCCTTCAGAAGTGTCAGCGGGGTAACTGAAGCTAAAATGGGGAGAAAACTTACCCATGCCATTTTGAAGAAAGAGAATCGACGAGCTGGAGTTGAGCCGATGCCGCAGGGGCTTGAGAGCGTCAACTGTCATGTAGGCCTTTGTCGTGACGATCAAATTTCTGATTGGCTCGGGCGCGGGCGACTCGGCGGGCAGGGTCTCAACGCAGAAGCCCGACCTGCTGTCGCTGCTGCCGTCTGTGATGCACGTCACCGCCTCGCCCTCAGCCCGCCATTCATCCTCTAGACTCTTTCGGTGGAAAATGAAAGTGACGGATTTCGGCGACGACTTTGCGAGGGAGTAAGCGACATATTTTCCGAGGTTCCCGATTCCGAGGATATGGATTGGCGTGTCCGAGCCAGCTGGAGCCATCGGAGTTGTAACAAGGGACAAATAACGCTCAAAGGCGCGTCTTCGAGTTATTGCTGAGCGAGGCGCGATTAGCGGTCCGATAAGCTTGTGCAGCATTGCGGCAGCGGTTGCCTCATGGAGGGCGCATCACAAACTTGCACCATATGGAAAAAGATTGGCATCGGTGCCAAGACCACTGAAAAAGGCACCCCGCGTAGCTCACGTGAGGGGTTGTAAGCGCCGAGCTTTACCCCTGTCACAGCTGGTGGATCCACTGCGGCTGAGCTCCTCGTTGACGACCTGAGGCTCCTATCCAGGCGCCATCCCCGCCCGTTCTCATCGCTCATGTCCATTCCTGCTCGACATGCTACCGGCCGACTTCGAGACCCTTTACTGAATCGCTCACTTTCAACAGTCCAGAAAGGCGCCCCGAAGACTTGCAAAAACTTCGAGTCCCCTCTGCACTCTGCAGACCCCAGCACGGCCGGGGCCGGGGCTGCTTTCGCCCCCACCGGTCGAAGCGTGCAGGCGTTAGCCCAGCCTGACCTCTGCGCATCGGTCCGCCCGCTGAGTCCACGCTGGTGCCCAGAAGATGGCCTCAAACGTGACCAATGACGAGATTCTGGGCTGGGTGTAAGATGCTTGCAGCTCGAACTTTGGAGCGTCCACCGCACTAACAAGACCCTGCAGACAAGAGCCGGACGGCAGGGGAACTTTCAGCATTCTCAAGAGCTGCGTAATAACCTTGGTCCTCTGCGTGTATACCGCCCTCCACCTCAACATCCCACCGGGGAATTCTTCCGCTACCTTTCTCTTCTGGAGGAAGACAAAATGGATTCTCGTCGGCCTGTTCGCCCCCGAGATTCTCGTCTATGTGGCCTGGTTTCAGAGACGCCGCGTCAAGCGATTATCAAAGGAGCTAACTGCGATATTCAAAGAGGGGGTTAGTGCTCTTCGCGGCCCTCCTGGTGGCTAGATCTCTCGCTAATTCTGCCAGGCTGAGAAGGACCCAAAGTTGAAAAGGACGCATGACTGGACCACCACACACAGCTGGTTCACCTACATGGGAGGGTTCGCAATCGACACCAACCAAGGCCAAGAAGATCTCCCAGGAGAATACATCCCCGGTTCTCCACGAATCGTTCTTAGCAAGAAGGCCGTGGCTGTTTTGGCCCGTGTTGGAATGCTCCCTGACATCAGCAAGGGTTCCATAAAGGACAAGAGCAAGGCCGATTCTCTCGCAAAGGCACTGGTCATCACGCAAGCGAGCTGGTTGATTCTGCAATGCATCATGCGGTTCGCGAACAGACTGCCCGTCACAGTTCTTGAGCTCAATACACTCGCTCACGCTGTCTGCGCCCTCTTGATCTACGCTCTCTGGTGGGAAAAGCCACTTGATGTCACCGAGCCGCACATGCTAACAGCAGACTGGGCACCCGACTTTGCAGCGACGCTTTGGTGCTGTACCAGACATAAGGGGCAAACCGATGTGGAGGTTGACGTTATACGATGGATAGGCCACCCATGGGCCGAGCAGATGCAGAAGGCTTCTAATCCGGAGGGGCACCCGGAGCAAACCGCAACATCCACTGGTGCCGTCGAGGCTGGCTACGCGATCACCATCATTGAAACGCGAGAGAAGTCCAAGACAACCTATGACCTTGGTGTCCACGACATCCCGTCCCCCATCCTATTCACCGATCCAGTGGCTGCACAGCCACCACTCGCGCCTTTTCAGTATGGTGAGAGAGACAGGATCGTGGTTGCCACAACACCTGCCGGCGATGTGCTCTTAGCGCCCCGCCGACTAAGTAAACCGCACGGGATCTACAACGTGGATCTTACCCATCTGATTCGGTGGCAACTTCTGACGCGCTTCGTCATTCACCATCCTGAAGTGGCAAGGTTGATGTTCCGCCTTCCAAGCTCTGATCTGAATATCAGCACACGCCAAACCAGCTGGATACTCCCCTTGGGCATCAGACACCTTCTCAAGCAAGAGAGAGGCTTTTTCTTGAACTCCGTAGAGACCAAGTCGGGCGTCACGGGGTGGAGAATGGCCATCCCCTCTGTGTCGAATTGGCCGAACCCAGAATCCCGTGCCGACGACAAGACTGCCGGGCACAAGTCATTGGCAGTGTTTTGGATGGCGGCCCTCGTCTATGGAGCCATTCACGCCCTCGCGTGGAACGATCATTTCGCGACGCCAACCGAGGCCCTTTTATGGAAGATCTCGTGTATATACGTGGCTGGATACGGGTCCATTGTCATGGGTGTGGTGACTACGTGGCAGATCGCTTCACGGTTCAAAAGTGATAGACAGCGCGACTTCAACACACACTTACGATCCGGTCAGTCTCCTGCTGCATACAGGTATACAGAGACCCCCAGGGCCCTGGCCATCGTCCAAGATAGCTGGAAGAAGTTTCGGAAGTCTCCACTTGGCAAGTGTATTGCTTGGTTCGGTGTAGGGCTCGTGGGCGGTGTTCCAGTCCTTTTCTACCTCTTTTGTCGAGCTTTCTTGGTTATTGAGGGCTTCATTGGATTACGGAGTCTGCCTGCCATGTCGTTTCACACACCAGAATGGACGCAGTACTTGGCTCATCTTTAGGTTATTCACATTCCAAACGTACCTGCATCAAATGACGTTCAACTGCTGGAACAAGTACCGGCGGGCCTCGGAGAAGTGGAAATGTTGGTAGGAGGTATTCTACGTGCAGTGGTGTATTACTGTATGAGTGCCTCCCGCAGACAGCATCGCCCAGCGCGATCAATTTGACAAATCACCTCATGCGCTTTTCATTAACCTTGCGGGGCGCCATTTCAGCTTCCGAGCGACGGCCCCAGGCGGTGGCAGACTGGCAGGCGGTGGTGACCAAGGCAGCCCATGTGCTGGTGCTGGTTGATGCGCTGGGGGCGCTGGAGATGGCGACAGCACGGAACTGGGTCGAGCGGGCGAAAGTCATCGGGCGTCATTTTGGGAGAGCGGTGCGAGCGCGGGCACGCGAAATGGTGGAGCAAGGGGAGTGCGATGATGAGGAGGGCCGCGAAATGGACCTGGTTGGTGGCCCGCTTCGTTCTCTCTCCTTCCCGAAACCTTGGCCATTGGGAAACGCCGACTCGTAAGCCCATCTCAAAGTAGTAGTTCCGGATCTGTCGCTACGGAAGTGAACCAAGTATAGGGTGGGTGCAAGTTGATGAAACGACCACGTTTTATTTGCTCGTTCCATGACATGAACCAAGTGAATGTATCACCGTGGTGGTGTTCAAGCTGGTACTTTTGGGATTCGCGTCCCTTGAAAAGCATCTCCAGGCGCTTCTCGTCCTGCCGAATGTGGATGCGAAAAGGACCACCAAAGCCGGGGTAACAAACACTCAACCTGATTGCTGATAGGCCGTGGCGGTCCTCCGGGGACCCTCCCATCTTCAACCCTCTGGCTGGGCTCGGCATACTTTTGATCGCACTGTCTACGCTCGCCGAAGCGAGACGGACGTCGTCATTGCGGACTGGGCCGTCTGAGAGGGTCTCGACAAGAAGCCGACCAATCCAAGCGGCAGCGTCGTTCGGAGCCATGGTGTTTGTCAGGACGAGAGTAGCCGATTCGGTTTCCTGGAGCAGCATGACGAAGGCTGTTGCGCCGACCTGGCTGCCTTGATGCCAGAATGCCAGTCGAGGGCTGATACCATCGTCGAGGACAGGCATCTCGTTGATAAACCCTGGATCAACACCCATGGAGCCAACCGTATTGGGAAGCTGGCTCCTTTCCCATCCAGCGGCATAGCTCTGTTCCCTCAATGCCGGGACTTGCATGATTTGCAGTGGTGCAAAAAGCCATGAGACATGCCCAAAGACCGCGCCGTGGTTCGACTTTTTAGCTTTGATGCCCCGCAGGCCACCGCAGCATCTTTCCTGCCAGTCGCTCATGAGTGACTTGTACCACTTGGCCAGATCCCTCGTGCTGTTGAGCAATACCCCCTCAAGTAGATGTGGTAGGATTTCTTGGCTAGTTTTGTGATCATCTCTTCCCGCAACGCCCAGCCATAGTTGCTATAACACATCTGGGACCGAAAGCTGGCCACGGGCTTGAGGTTTCGGAAGATTGCGGCGAGCTGCCTCTTCTCGAAGAGCACCTCGCCACCGGACCCCAGCCAAACCCCATTGGCTTTCTGGGCCCCGTGCGGTGGCCGAGGAGGTCAGCAACGGTGCCCTGAGCGCCGATCACCGGGTCGCGGCTCTTGGCCTCTGGAATGTGCTTGAAGATGGGGTCATTGAATATCAAATTGGTTTGCATATCTCTTCAATCTTGGACCGCTGTGCCTTGACAGAGTTGATTAACCCCGAATGAGCCTTGGCGGGCCTGGAAACAGACAAGGCAAATTTGATCAGCTCTGGTGAAAACCAGAAAGGAGATTCAAGGCCAGGCTTAATCCTTACTTTTATTTGATGAATCTTGGCCGTCATGTGACCAAAATAAACGCAAGATAAAAAAACACACACGCCATAAGCCCCGGCGTTACAAAACAAAAAGGGCTATCAAGCGGAAAAACGGAAAAAATCAAATCTAAGCCCTAATCACAAATAACTGTTACGACCGGTGGCTACACTAAGGTAGGCAGGGACGCAAGGGGTTAGGGTCAGGTTGGGAGTCTCAGGTATATTTGAGGTCACAGACCAAACAAGGGGTAAAGAGGGATAAACACGGAAGTAAGTCCTTACAGACGGGGTAGTTCACTAAGTCAATAATCGCATGTAACTATAATACACTATAACACGTAAAGTGACAATGTAGTAGTGCATAACTAAAGTTAGTTTAATTGACAAAGCGAATACTTACGTGAGGAACCAAAAGAATTCTATTACGACCGTCACCTATACAGAGATAGGTAGGGACGCAGAGGGTTGGGTTAGGTCGGGAGTCCCGAGTACGTTCGGGGTCACAGACCAAGGGGTTAAGGCAAGGAGGGATAAACAGGGAAGCAAGTCCTCACAGACGGGGTGGTTCACTAAGTCAACGGTCGCATGCAACTATAATACACTGTAGCACGCGGAGTGACAATGTAGTAGTGCACAACTGAAGTTGGTTCAATTGACAAAGCGAATACTTGCGTGAGGAGCCCAGAAGGATTCCTCACTCCGCAAGTACGGCGATAGCTATCTATACTGGTCGATTCCTCAAGACCCGAGGACCCGGTGGTTCGGTCTCGGCAGCCCGGGTCCTATCTCTTAGGTTCGGGGACCCGTGGACCCGAGCGTTGTGCTCCGGGTCACCGGGTTCTTCCTGATTGGCTCCTCGGGGCGCGGGAGTTGCCGTGCCCTGAGCTTCAATGATTGGTTATCTACAGTTGGTCCGAGCTCCCTCCTTAGGTCGTGACCTGGGTCATGACAAACACCTTTAATATGTTTCTTTTTAAGTATACACTTACGATAAAGAAGTTTTAATTACTCCCTAATAACCTTGATAAAATTACAGTATTTACCTTTACTTTTATCACCCTTACAGATTATAAGCTAAACCTTTTACAGAAGCTGGGGGAGGATTTTAAGCCGTGGATTAAATTTAACCTAGGTGTGGCTGAAAATATGGTGAAAAAGCAAAACTGGTGGTGCATTGTGTAACGCAGGTGTCATAGATGGGCTGGAAAGTAAAACAATGTATATATAACAAAATGAAGTCCCCGAAGGGGGCTTGATCCTTACCTTACGTGGATTTGCCGGGCCCAGAGTGTCCGGCGAAGCGAAAGAGGCCGCAGAGGGTCATTGTCTGCAGCAAACCTGGGGCCCAGCACACGGGAGGTGGTAAAACGGGCCGGCTGTTGAGGTTGGACTAAGAAGTAGGGACGATGGAGTGGCAACCTCGTGGTTATGATGGGAAAACCTCGACAGGTGATGTTGCAATGCGCGTCCATGCAAACGGTGATTCCGAAAATCACATGGTACTGCTGTATCAGCATGCCTCCAGTCAACCGGGGAAAGGCTTCCGTTGGCATTGCCTCAGCCGTCAAGACGTTGTGACAAAATCTAAGGACCTCTGCGGGTGAAAGTAAAAATCATCACTTTTGAGCTAACCTGGAGGTTTGCCCTCATGCCGCGTTTCCTCACTCCGACATCCCAGAGGGAACACGGCCTCGACAGAGTTTCGAGATCCGTGCCATTGTCTTCACACATCCGAAGGAAAGGTCCTAGTCTGGGCGTCCACTGTCCTCTCTATGGGTAGTTCGAGAATGATCTGAGCAAAGAGATTCGCTGCGGCTGCGCAGCCACGGCCCCACCACGGAAGTCGTTGTCCGTCCCTGTGATAGGACGTTGCCGTGTCTGTTCCTGGCTTCAGCCCGTCAATGACCTTGATCATTCGCTCCACCGCCTCCGGCGCCTCCATGTGCCCCGTGAAACCCGACATCTTGGTCTTGACCCAACCAGGACTCATTGCAACGCACGAAATGTTGCCGGGAGCGAGCTCGCGTGCGAGGTCGACTGTGATCATGTTCAGGGCCGCCTTGGAGGTCCGGTAGCTGATGTCTCCGCCCGTCTTGTTGTCTGGAGAGGAAAGAGCTCATGTCAGCGCTTTATCAATCTCCGAATCTTGTGACGGTTGGACTCACCGGTCAGGAAACCCATGCTTGACGTGATGTTGACGACGAAGGGGGATTCGCTCTTCTTGATCTGGGAGTGGAAAGCCTTAGTCACAAGGAACGGGCCCACAGCGCTGACGCGGAACTTGTGCATGAACTCCTCGGTCGTGTTGTCGAAGCACTTGCGAGGGCCGGGTCCGTCGGCTGCAAATGCAACTGTCAGCTCGAGTACGAGGCTTGAAATTGACAAATGAAAATGTGCACACCAGCGCAGTTGATCAAGAGGTCCAGTGGCTGATCGCCAAAGGACGCGGACGCTTTGAAGATGGACGTCTCGTCGGCGAGGTCGAGGTTGAAGGTTTTTGCGCCCGATTCGAGAAGCTGAAGAACGTTGGCAGTGTGTTATCAGCATTCGTATTGCCAACCAAGAGAGAGATGTCATTCCAGGCAGCCGCGGCCTTGCACAAAGCAGTCGACGACCCCTTGCAAGCCAATTCAAGCATCTGGCTTCATGGGCGCGTGGTGGCTAAGCGTGGTGGAATGATGGGAATCATGCCTACCTCTCGAGCTTCATCGGCCGATTCCTTGCGAAAGGTGCCGCACACGTTGAAGCCTTTCTTCAGGTACTGCAGTGCGAATTGCAAGCCGAGGCCACGGTTGGCGCCAACGACGAGGACTGTGGGCGACATTCTGATCTAATGCTCTGCTTAGAGCTCCCTGCTTGGCGCTCCGTTTGGTGCTCTGTTTCGTGCCCTGTTTTGGTGCTGAGAAGAGGATTTGGAGGGGCCATTCACGTCAGGCAGAATGGTGGAGAGAAAGGACCAGTCCAGAGAGGAGCAACCGAGGGAGGGCCAGTAGCAGGATCCCAAAAACACAGGTCTAGGTGGGGCAGCGGAAGACCCTGAAAGTCGGCAGAGCCGCATCTGCCCCTCGTCGTGAAGTGGCGAGACCTCAGGCTCTTCATGATCAAAACGACGGACTCGGAGGAGACGCACCACTCGGTTCCGTTTGATCACATCGTTCCCTTCAAGTGTACTGTACCAGGCTAAGCAAGTTTGGAAAATTATGGATGGGCGAAGTCAAATCAGTGGCAATGCAGTCGTTGTCCCACCCAGAACCGAGAGTTGGGAACAACAGATGGAGGAGCGCCAAGTTGTACTGGACAAGCGATCTTGCAGTCCTCGTACGATCTGATTTGCTTCTCCTTACCTACACTCCGGATCCGGTAAAAAAGAAAAAACAACTGAAGAAATGGTTGTTGTTCTTGACTGTGATGCTGCTCGTAAGGAAACAGAGGGGCTTGGGCGGACTAGAATTCCAACCCAGGACTTCTCGCAAAATAAACAACGCTCGGCCTCACAGATCAACGCTGAGACGGGTTAAATGAACGCGCTGAACACTACGCTATACGCCCTGTGGATGTTGTCAGTCTTATTTTCTGGTCAAGTAGTGGGGGTTTTGTGAGGGTGTGATAACGCGGTGGTGGAGGTCAAGGTTGCGCTGTGGCGTTCCGCATTCCTGCCTTATCTTTACCTATAGTACCCATCGGAGGCTTCCTCGGCAGCCCTAGGGATACTGCCAAGCACTACAAGGCATTGGTGAGCCATTTGGGGGATAGAGCCCGGCAAGTTTTTGGTTCCGAAGAAGACTGCGGTCCCAACGACGCCGCCAATGTAAACTACTCAAAGGCCTATTTTCAATCAGAGCGTAAGGCCTTATCGGGCGAAATCTCTGACTTATTGTCGTGCAATGACGGCTTGATGGCTTCGCAAAAGGCCGCTGGACAAACACCCAGGGCGGCCACGGTCTCCGAAGTAAAACCCAACTCTGTGAAATAATACAGCACACCGAACTCGGCCAGAGGGGCGGAGACGGGATTCGGACGGTCTGTGGGCTTGGCACGAGGTGACGTTTTTCGACACTCAAGATCTCCTTCAACGCCTTTTTAATCCATTTCGCACCTCGGCAGTCAAAAGACGATGGGCTCAATCCAGCACGGCGTATCGGCAGTGGTGGCATGACCCCTTTATCAGACGGCTGGGGAAATTATAGTGCACCCCTGTCCCGCTTACAAGCAGATCCTCTCAATGTCACCCAATCCCCCCTTTTCAGTGGCTACCCCACACAATCCTCCAAAATAAAACCGCCTGTGGTTGGCCACCTCGCCCAACCCCTGACTTCGTATTCCTCTAGCTTCGCACGACGCCAAGTCTTTAACAGAGGACGGCCATCTGAAACAAGGTAATTAACCCACCCAAATCCGTGGTACGTGTGCCTACCGACAAGGATTCCGCGCCCGCCTTAAGCATCACATCCCCATGTTCGCCGTTCCTTTCACCTTCACCCCTCGCTGCGCCGCCACTCTGCTGTTCCCACGACGCCGGCGCAGACCACCAACACCAAAATGGCTTCCGCCAACGTCGCCAACACCACCGACGGGTTGACGATTACCGCAACCACACCCTCATCCTCAGCAACACCAACCCCACCAACCTCGAGCAAAGCCGTCCTTCCCCCCGACTCGGACGTCCTCCCTCCCGTCTGCTTCGCCATCTGCGGTTCGTCTCCTCTTCTCCATCTCCTCCTCATCACCGCCATCACCCAAAAACTAACCCCCTCCTCACAACAGACACAGCCCACTCCCTCGCCCTCACAACCGGCCTCACACCCCCCCTCTGCTCCCCCTCCTCCCCCTTCTCCCAAGCCTTCACCTCCTGCACAAACTGCATAAACACCCACGCCCCCTCCCCCTCCTCGGTCCTCACCTCCAACATCACCCCCCGCTTCGCTGACTACATCAACTACTGCGCCCTCTCGTTCTCCCAGCCCCTCATCGGCTCCCTCCTCACAACAATCACCTCCCTCGCGGCCGTCGAGTCGGCGTCCATCGCGTCGAAATGGAGCTCCATGGCGTCCATCGCGTCGTCGGGGGGGTACTTCGTCGTGCCGACCGAGCTGCTCACCGTGACGACGCAGACGCGGACGTGGAGGAGTACCGAGAGCGATGGGCGGGTGTTGAGCGGGGAGGAGACGAGGACGTTGACGGTGCCGAATTTGAGTGCGTGGGATTATACGCCGCCTGGGCCGGGAGGGGCGGCGACGACGGGGGGGTCTACGGATGGGGGTCAGGGCACTGGGGGGTTGGGGTTGGGAGTAGAGGAGACGGGGACGAAGGACATGGCGTGGGTTGCGGGGCCTGTGGTAGGGTGTTTGGTGGGGATTGGGATGGTTGGGGCGGGGTTGTGGGTTTGGATGAGGAGGAGGAGGAGGAAGGCGAGGGAGGTGAAGGAGGGTGGGGAGAAGGGGGGTGGGGAGGATCCGTTGGGGAAAGCGCAGTTGCATTCGGAGTGTGTTGAGCGGCCGATGACGCCGAGGGAGATGGATGGGGGAAGGAAGACGTTTTGGCAGATGGATGAGATGGCGGCGAATGAGATTCCCGCGGCCGAGTTGCCGGGGGATGAGGTGTTTTGGAGGGAAGAGAAGGGGAAGGTCAGGCCCGAGAGTGGGAGTTCGTTTTCGAGCATTCGGAAGATATGAGGTAATGAAGGTTATGATGTTTCACTGGCACGCTGCAAGGGAAAGCGGGAGGTTCGGGATGATTGATACCTCCAGGAAGGCTAATGGTATTTGGCCACGACCATTCTGCAAGAGACAGATGTTCTCCGGGGCAGGGAGCGCGAGGCGCTCAGCCTAATAACTGCTGAGAAAGTACATAAAGCAGTGAAATGCCAACAAATATACTAGGCGTTATGATCGTACCATTGGCCCATAATCTCCTCCGTGATCTTTTACTCCCAGCCGTGGAACTCGCCTGCGGGATGGATCGTCCTGGTATAAGACGTATTGATGCCGAACGAGATCCAGCCGAGAAGACCGTCCGTCACATCCTTGCCGTTGAGGTAGACGTAGTTGGCGAAGGGGTCGCTTCCATGAGCCATGGCTGCTCTGAGGATTCCATCGTCAGTGTTGTTGACAAGCGTTTGCTGGTTGGTGTTGTATGGCTTCTGCTTCTCAACCTCGTTGATGAGATCCTGGTCAAAGAAGATCTGGCCGCTGTGGAAGGCGTTGGTGTTCTTGATTGTGTGATTACGGAAGGCGGTCGCATTGACGTGCACTGCGACGTGGATATGTGGAGCTCGTCCGTGGTAGTGTCCCGGGAACAGCGTGTGGAACTGGACAACGCCGTCTTCGGTGCTGTTCTGGAATCCACGAAGCCAGGTCTTCTTGGCGTTGGACTTGTCATCGGGATTTCCGTCACCCTTGGCAACAATGCCTCCGTATACTCCGGTTGAGTTGGTCTCTGTGCGGCGGTCAGCAGCCGAACAATAAGAAAGGAAAGAAGCGAGCAAGAACAAAGACTGTCTTGCACAAAGATGTGCAAGAAACAGGGAATCACTCACGCCAAACCTCGACATAAACGCCAGCCACAGGCTCGCAGGTCTCGGTGTTCAGAACCTGAATGTCCAGGTGCAGATTGACGCCTTTCTGGGACTCGGCAATATGCTGGCGGACGAACTCGCCAGTGACGTAGTACGGGCCTTCCGTGACCTCAGGTGCCAAGACGCAGCTGGCGTTCGAGCCGAAGATTTCGGTGATAGGAGTGTCCATCGTGTATCCGGCATCTGACTTGTGCGACTTGTCGATGGGTTCATCATCACGAGCTACGAGGGTGTGAGCATTTGGCCTCGCTCATGGGACAACCTGGAATCAGAGGTCATTTGACTCACCAACAAGGCCACCCTTCTTCATGATTGACGCAGCGAGCTCATGACGACGAGCAATGGAGCGAGCCTCCAAGGCGCTGCCTTTGATCTTGTCGACGCAGTGGTTGAGAGAGCGGTGCGACAACTGCTTGAGCATCGCCTCGGGATCGGCAATCTCCTTGGAAATGTCCTCGCCTGGGTGAGCAGGCACGCCTGTGACGGCCAGGGCGCCAACCAGTAGAGCAGCGACGCGCATGATGGCTGGAAGATGTTTGATTGCGGGGTAAGTGTGTTGTGGTAACTGAAAGCTGGGATGAATGCGGTGAAAGTGAATGTGGGTGAGGGCGGTTGTTAGGTCCGAGAAAGAGAGCCAGGACGCGAAGTTTGTGCCCTTAAATAAATTTGGAGGTATGCATTATGAATCACTCGCACGCTGGCTGGGCAAACACACTTCGACCTAAATCTGACGGAAGGAACGATCTGGCAGAAGCCCAGTTTGGTGGTGCTACTGCCACGTGCTCGCTTCGCAGCCTCAACCTAGTGTAGGCAGGGATGAACTTTTAGCCTCTGCCCCGTTGAATTAAACCCATTGACGTTCTTGAAGCTCTAGTATTCATGGTGGCGTAAGTCCTGGCCTTGACTACGCATGTCTCTCTTCAATTGCGGCGCTCAGGCTGTCCTTCAACTCGACTAGTGGGTTGAGAGTTACAACCCAACTGATTGACCGAGACCAATTCATCTGGGGAATTGTCAAGCCAAGGCTCAATGTGTCTGGCGATGGTGTATTTGTAGACCCTACCTGGGCATATCTTTACATGCTTGTGAAGCCAATCTCTTCTTGAAGAGACGCTCGGATGAGCTCGTCATTGCAGGCGGGCGATGATCCCTCTTCCCGCCATTTACCACTGTCAGATGGGCCAGGATAAAGCGAGCCAGACTCGCTTCTTGCGACAGCGCAGTAAAAATGTTAGGATAATGTCGTTTCCTAATTCTATTATAATTCTGTGAGAAGTACATGAATCCAAAAATGTAAAAGGCACCTGCACCGTATTCCCAAATCGAACATTGCACGGAAAATCAAGTCATTCCCTCCCCCAGGTCTCCAAGTCCCAAATCCACCTCCTTGAACATGCCACACCGAATAAGGAAACAAATCACCAATTTCCAAATCCAGTTATGCTAGTAATCTAAGATAGCCCTGGAGCCGGGGCATCGCCAGCGTTGTTGTCTTCCACAGTATGTCAAAGTTGGCGCCTTTCCACCGGGCTAGGCTGACGCCCTATGCATGTATCATAACTAAAAGTAGAGAGAAAACGGCGAAGAAAGCCCAAGAGTGCAAAAGAGACGCTACAGTAGGACTTGTCAGGTTATTCCATATCCATGTCATATGACGGCTCCGGAATGAACTGGGAAAAATCAATTTGATTCAAATCCATGACTGACATTCCTTCCTGGTCCCAGGTGGACTCGGAAACTGGCATCTGGGCCTCCGGCGAAAGCCACAGAAGAGAGGAGTCAGTACTCAAGGAGGAGCATATGGAACCCTCGAGACAGCTTCCCAGTTCCACTGACGAGGATAGCGGTGTGGGTGATGTACAGACAAACCCGTCGGCGTGCAGAGTGACTGCGCTGGAATCGATGAAAGGCGAGAGTACCATATCGTCGGGCGATGGCATTAGAGCATGGCGCTCAAATGGGCTGGGGAACGATGCAGCAACGCTGACGTTGTCGCTTGGTCTCGGGTCCCGAGAGGACAGGGTCGAACTTTGTTCCGTGCCACCCGAGGGAGGATCTACCATAGTTTCACGGACGCGCCCAAGCAACATTTCGACCAGTCTAGAAGACGTTGAAAGCAACTGAGAGTCCATGGTTGCATCGCCGTGCGTTGTCTTGAGCTCTTCAATGAGCGCAGGGTGCTGGTCCTGCCAGCAGGTGAGGATCCTATCGATGGCTTCTTCCATCTTGTTGGCCACATAGGGGCTTCCGGGTCGGGGGCGGCCTGGAAATAAGATATCCCAAATGCTGTTCCACTGTCCGGCTTCATCGAGACTTCGGTTCACCCGGCGACTCAATGCCTCCCGCTGTTCTTCCGTGATCCCGGTGATCGAGACGCCGCCAGGTGGCTCCTTGCACGCCAGCTCGTTGGTGTGGACGTCCCGGGACTTCTCGTCAGAAAAACTCTGCTTGCAAATCGGACAATATATTGGCATTCGATGGCGGCGGACGAGGTGCTGCTTGACGTCCCGAACTCGCGTCAGTTGCAGACGGGAACAGCCCCGATGTCGAGTCTTGTCGTATTTGTACATCGGGCAGGCCAAATATCTCTCTTGATATCTGACACTGCCACGGCGTTGAGCGTCTCGGCCACCCTCCACGTCATTGTCATCGCCATCGTCGTCGTCCTCGGAATCCTTCCGGAGCGGAAGCTGCCGATGCCCTCGAGATGCCGATCTGGTGCCAATTTGTCTGTCTCGAGCGGATCTCTTGAACACTCCAGTCCGGTTCTTTTTCTGACACAGATTGACGTAGGGTCCATGAACGGGCGATGGGACGCCTGCTGGGTCCTCCTCCTCTGCATCCTTATTGATCATTGTCCATGAGCTTCCGCTGCTCGGTACGGCGCCGAGGGCAGATCTTGGCTCCGCTGAGCTGAGCTGAAGTCGTCCATTCATGCTAATGCAGGCGCTTGATGTAGACAAGATGCAGTCTCAGGATCTTTCAGGGTGTTGTCATTGAAAGTATATGTCGAAATTGGTGAAATGAGGAGATGGGAGGGAGCAGCAATGCGAGAAGCGAGAAGAACGACGGCTTGGGAAGACAAGGCTCTGGCCCGGCTTGTTGCACACTTCCCACAACTGTGGAAAGGAACTGGAAAGTGCAGATCGATGGTGTCCAATCGTCCGTTGGTGGGTGGGGGCGGCGGGTTATGCAGACGGCCTGGGGTGGGCGGTTCAGAGCCTGCTCGGTTTCGCACCACAGATGCGTCGAACCCCTCACAACTGTGGACGAACTATCGAGAGACTTGTGCAAGTACCGCTCCCACGGACGCGGTGAAGCTCAACTCCACAGGTGAGTGATTCAAATGTTGCAGTATATATCTCCTCACCCCGTTGGTGTTGGGGTTGTATAGCTTAGGAATTTTTTTTTTTTTCTTTTTTTTCAACTTTTAGCTTTTGCTCAACAGTGAATATCGACCACCATGGCACTTACTTCAAAACAAGAAATGGAGACGAAACTAGCGTGGGAGGCCGCTCACAAGGCGTATCAAAGGCAAGTGCGCCCATGGTGCTGCAGCGGAACCATCGGGAGGGGCGCTGACCAGCTGCAGGAAAGAACAAGCCACCAGTTTGCGAACCACCCGCCTGGATTCTTGGCGGGGAGACCGCGGCTTGGACTGGTTGCTGGAACCTCAGCAGACAGGCTCACACTCTCAATCTCCAAGCCGCAGACGAACAGACGCGATAGCAACCGAAATCGCGACATTCAACGGCGCCTTTTATCCTCGAACATGAGGAGAGAACTCAACAAAACAGAATAGAAACACTGCGCCTTGTGCCTCGTCGCACACAGGGATGTGCCCAGTACGATTTACTAGAGAGCGTCCATGCTCCTCTGGCTTCGTTGTGCAGCAAGACGAATTTGCCTGTCAATCAGCCCATGAGGCAGCTGGCAACAAAAGGCCTGCAGTTGGGCGGGGTTAGGATGACGGTGGGGGTGCGACATGCCCTTCCACAACTGTGGAAACCTCGCTGGCGACATTGTGGAGGACGCGAAGCCTGGGGTGCATCAAAACCGGGGCGGGCGGGCTTTCAAACTGGCCGTAGCCCATGTAATGCATAGGTATTATAGAGTTAGCCACCTCCTTGCTCGTGTTTCCGGGCGTTGGAGCAAAACTTGCTCCCCTTTGTTCATCTGTTTGTTGACCAGTGAGGGCACCACCAAGCGTGGGCCGTTACAGACGCCCGGCTCTCAGGCTGCCCCACCCTTCCCACACTGCTTGTTTGCTCGACCCACAGGGCCCCAAACTGAAATGGCTGCTGGAACGACCTTCCTGGGCACACTGCCCACCAACCCAGCACCTTCCAAGACCCCGACACTTCCAGGTATGTCCATTTCCCGCGCCGACCCTCAATCTTTTCACATCTTCCTCTGTTCCATTTTCTTATTTCTAGCTGGCGCCATTGTTCTAGTGTCGGCCGTCGACTTTTCGCGCTCTCACTTACCGGTTTTATTTGTTGTTCCGGGGCACTAACAAATACGCTGTAGGTACTCGCTCGCCTCGCGCTCCACGATATTACTTCCCCTGGGCGCAGTTGCGCGATATCCTCCTACATATCGTCGTTTTCTCCACCTTGCATCCGCTGGCATTCTCCGCCCACAAGATAAAACTCAGCGTCGCCCTTCTCACAGCGAACGGCGCATCCACCCTTCACCCCGAGACCCCGAGCCGGAGCGGCAAGGAAATACCATCCCGACCCAGTAACGACAGGCCCCAGCTCAACAAAGGTCGTCGGTCGGAAAATGTTCGGGGCACTGCGTCACACAACACACCCCGGCGGCGAAAACTGGACAGCTCCAATGGCCTCTCGCCGAGGCCCGATGTAAAACGCACTGGAGTTGCCCCTGCCATCAACGGACGATTGTTTGCATGCCCGCTATACAAGTTCAACCCAGTCGAGCACCGAGAATGTTTGGTAAAAAATCGCTTGACATGCATTAGTTACGTTGTTCAACACCTTTTGCGCTTCCATAAAGCCCAGCCAATTCACTGTCCAAAATGCGGCGACACTTTCGATACTCGCGATGAATGCAACAACCACATTATCAGCTCAGCGCAGTCTTGTGAGCCACGGCCGTTCCACCATCCTGGACTCACCGAGGATCAGCTGCGCGCAATCCGGCGCCGGCGGAATGGGGCCGACGAAGAGACCCGTTGGTTTGATCTCTGGAAGGGGATGTTTCCGGAAACCAGTCTCCCGGATTCCCCATACGTCTTGGACGAACAGCAAGAGCTCTTGAACGTTATTCGTCGAGCATACCTCATTGCGTCAGCTTGGTACGGGGAGCGGCTGCCGAACCCACTTGCTTTGCTTGACTGGGACTACGTCTCGGGCCTGATCGCGATGCTTCCTTTCGGGCCCGCAAGAGGAGACCGCTCCTACTTGTCCTCAGATGATCGCGCTCTACAGGTACCAGTCGCAGGTGGCAGGAGCCCCAGCGATGTACTGTCCACCTCGCAAACTCAACCAGGCCAATCATATCCGCCACAATCCATCACTTTCAGCGACGACTGGGCGGGGCCATCCAATAGCAGTCCGATTACTGGGAGCTCGCAGATGAGCAGCAACCAGGAGATTTTCACCGACCCGTTCCGATCAACTACCCAGTCTGTCAGTGGGTGGGACAGCGTCAACTTCGTCGATGAGTGCACTTTGCCAGAAACAATGCCGGACGATGACTTGGAGATGGAGTTCGATCCGGATTCTTATTTTAGCCCCTCGACTGAGAAGGACCCGGCGAGTGGCGTTTGAATGGCGGTCTTTTTTGGCTATTTGCTTCCCTTGGCTGGTCAGGAGAGAAAAAGCTCGACAGTTCTTCATATTGCATGTCGAGTCAAAAATTCATGTCCATGAGGACGACTGCCTGAGGTCGCCTCTCTGTCTCTCCTTCTTTCGTATAAATGCTTGCACCCAGAACTAAGATTTTTTGCCAGTTGTTGGCTACCCAAAAATGGAAGGAAGAGGTCATTGCAAGAGAGCTTCGCATCTGGAGCCTGACACTGGAAAATTCGGTCTTTGCGATAGGTATCCAGTAGCAGTAAAGGGAAATAACCCGACAAGCTATGTTCCTACTTGCGTGGGTGCGCTAGGTACATTTTCGATGATGGCTCACCAGCCCACGGCAAGAGTCAAACTCCGCCCAAGAAACATGAAGGCCGCAGGGTCGCCAATATCGTGATGTACACTACACGGCCACGTTCAACTTACCAGGCTACGTACTAGTATCTTTCACAGGATGGAAATTCACCGACCCCTGCCTTCGCTGCCTTTCACCCCTGTCTCGCAACCCCGCAAGTCTCAAAACGACCATACGGGAAGGCAGACGGCCAACGGTGAGAGAAGTTGGCCTCCTCGGTAAATCTCTATTCTTTAAGAGAACACCACACGGCCCAACTTATCGACGCGTCTTGAGTATTTCCTGCAGAACGGACGCATGGAACTCTTCGTGCGTGGACGCCCTGGTACTCGAATCGCCATAACGTATCACCCCAAGCCTCTCTAGCTGCCTCGAGACCAGCTCGTGTCCTTCATCGTGCCAAAACTGCCGCAAGGCGGTCGCCTCCCACTCATGTGCTGTCAAGAGGTACGGCGAGCTCGGCTGCGGCGCGTCTGGGAAGAGGATTTCCCACAGCCCGAGCCATTGCTCCTCTTCGCTCGCTCCCATTGCCATCCATCGTTGATATGCCGCGTCGATTCGCTCCAGTTGATCCTCGGATACGCCAGCAGGCGGTGGAATTTCATCTCGTTTCTCGCAACAGCGCGCGACAATATGAGCGTCTCGCTCTGTGGCAGAAGAAAATGTTGTCCGGCAAAGTGGACAGAAGTGCGCGAGCTGGTGATCGACAATGACGTGCTGGATGACGGATCGAACGCTTGGTAGGGATAGAGACCAAAGGCATCCTTGGTGTTCGGAGGGAGAATAACGGTAGAACGGACATGCCCACCTCGAGCCACCTCTTGGGGTCTTTGCTTGAGCAGGGCGAACGCCAACGATCGATGGTGACGAAGAGACGGTCGAAGTTGTGTATTCGCTCTCGGATGTATTGTCCTTGAAGATATCTACCCCGGATTCTGGGAATTGGAACAGGTTGTCGTAGCTAAGGTATTGCGACTTTTTGGCCTCCCATGCTTCGCGGAGAAGCTCCGTGAAAGATGAGAGCAATGGCATCAAGGGATCGCCGACGCGCAGGGGTTGTAGCCTATCGGGTAGGGAGTCGAAGTTCAAGATATCGTCCTCTTCTCGATCCCAGTCGCCATCGCTGCTGCTGTCGTCATGATCACTGGTGTCTTCGACAGAGAGCGCAAACTGATCGCCGGCATTCCGGTAGAAGTGATGTTGAGCTTTGGAAGATGGCGAATGCTTCTCCTGGCAAAACGATGCCGAGTAGCGGCGATAGCTGTCGCACATTAATTCGTCGACCTGGTCGTCCCATGAGGGGGGGAAGATGGCGTACTTGGGCGACGCATCCCATGAAGGCGCGTGAGAAGAAGGGGTGGTGCTGCAAAGCCACATTGGGTGTGATTGAGGCAAAGGAGAGGCATCGGGTATGGATTAAAAGCGAACCCGAACCCCCAGAAATGCCCTCACCGGTCGAGAGACAGTCCATTGCCTTTTATTAGAATTCGGTTTTGGGATTGGGAGGCAAGTGTTGGGAAGCGCGACGCGAGGCGAAAAGTGACTCTAACCCGTAGGCTCATGGCGTCGGTGCGATGTCCAACAATGGACAGGCATCTGGCACCGGAGTTTGATCGCCAAACGTGGTGCGCCCGACGCCGCCGACAGAGAACACATTGTGTTCTGAGCTCGCCACGAAATGGCTGCGACGGCAGTGTGGAGATTTACCCCACGTGATTGGCCGAAAACGCAAGCGCAGATTCTCGCTCCCTTCCGAACCGCACAATGTGTTCTCTGCTTGGCCCGTGCACGATCATCACAGAGGCGCTGCGTCACGAAATTCGTCGGTCAAGCAACATGCCTGGGGGCAGCTCACACGGTTTGCCGTGAGCGCCTATCGGGTGGTGTGTGATACACGAGACCGCCCGATCTCAATGCTCCTTCGTTTCCGCATTTGGACGGTCGCGGGCCGAGGGCCACGGGATCCAGGCACCTGACCTTGGCTCCCATGTCGTCACTTCGGTCCAAATGCCGGCATTCGGTCTCACTCACCGAGCTCCCGTCAACGCCACGACAGCGCCATGTCAGGCGCGACTCCCGCCTTGTCAGACTATTACTCGCAGGCCATCCATTTTCGATGCCTCACATTCTGGCTCTCACGGTCGCTCACAAGTCTTCACCGAGCAGAATCTCCCGAACAGGACCCAGGCAACCGGCCGCAGTGCGTTGGCTACAGCACATCTGTGGAACACGACATCGGCGTCGAAAGCCCCGGATATTCATAGGTCATCACCGCCTAGCGCCCGAAGGTATTCACTTCAGGTGCATGAAGAAGCGTCATGATGTCTTCATTTTCAGCGCGAGCTTCGGGATCGAACGTTGGCCCCCAAGTTGCCACAGCCTGCTGAGGCCCGCAAGGGGAGCTTCGATGGTGGCAGAATACTGAAAAGATGTGAGCCGCGGCCGTGCAAGCCATGGCTTCGTATTCCACCAATGCCCGCTTCCCCTCTTCAGGCCACAGCCTGAGGCGACAACTTGACGGCCCCACGATTTCGCACAACTTCGAATTCCTTGAGGTTGCAAGGTTGCGATGTTCGTTGCGAGAACTTGATAAGTTGAAGGGTAGATTTGCAAGTCCGCAACGCCGCTCCGCTCACCCAAGTCGACTCTCACTGTCCACTGCCATGGTTTGGAGTTATATCAAAGCCTGACCGCAATTATTACTCCCGTCTAAATGGCGAAGACGAAAACAACGGTCGTCTCTGGATGATCCCTTTTTCCCGCCCCGACGCTTTCACTCGCCACGCGGAAAGTAGCACGGAGCGAATACAGACAGAGCTGATGAAAGACCTCGAGACTTTGGTCCATCTTCTGACATACTGTGTTCGTGGATCACATCCTAGAGTCAGCGGATTGGATGAGTTAAGAATGGTGATCGGACAACTTTCTGATCTGACACGAGGACATTTGTTTCTGGGTTTCCTCGGCATAAAAGCAGCCGATATTTGCGACGTCGATGCAACACGAAGCCACCCTGGGCAATTGCTGTTCCTGTCTTCTTGGCTGTGCTCACGTTTCCCTTCATCCACAGGTATCGCGGTGACGGTAGGAAGTCTCGACGATAGGCTTCTCAGCCTGCTTCACCATACCGCTACCCGCTGGTGAGCATCAACAACATTGTTCAGCACGAATCAACCTACCGTGACTGAGGAGCAAACAGAGGGACTCGACTTAGGTGGTAGCCAAAAGAGTCAATATCGTAGGTAGGTGACGAGATACCGTCGAAGGACGGGCAAGGAGAAGGAGGAACCGAAGCTTGGTTGATCCCATGGACTGGGCCAAGAGAGAACGAAGAGGCAAGAGGCGGTGAAAATATTGCCAACCTGGGCGAGCCGAATAGGTCACACGGGTGTACCTCTTCCAGCTTCGGGAGTTTTGACGACACGCCAAGGATGCCTTGTGTCCGCGCCAAGAAACGGCCCCCGAGGCGGGGGCTGAAGGCAACGCAGCTGACCTATAAAAGCGCGCCAGCCTTGACGGTTTCGGGGCCCGATGTCGCAACTGAGGCTTCCCCTCTTCAGTCCACCCGAAAGCTTGGAGATATACGACATCCACACCACCACTTCGTTGCCATGAGGCTGCTTCACACCGACACACTTCAGCTCGTCGAGTTTATGGGCGACTATGACGGCCAATATGCCATCCTCTCACACACATGGGAAAAGGATGAAATCTCATTTCAGGAGATGCTCCTCGCGAATAAAAATACGCAACCAGAGGCGGAGGCGGTGAAACAAAAAGCCGGCTACCGCAAAATCCGCGACTTTGCAACTGTGGCAGCCAAAGATGGCCACGAATATGCCTGGGTCGACACTTGTTGCATCGACAAGTCCAGCAGCGCTGAGCTCTCGGAAGCCATCAACTCCATGTTTCGTTGGTATCGAAACGCGGTACACTGCTATGTCTACCTGGCCGACATCTCGGACAATGTCGCAGATAACGAACTCGCCACCCTCACAAGCCGCTTGAGTCTCAGGTCCCGCGCAAAGGATCTCGGTTTATGTCACAGTCGCTGGTTCACCCGTGGCTGGACCCTCCAGGAACTCGTTGCCCCTGTCTCTCTTCGCTTTTACCTCTCCGACTGGACAGCAGGTCCAACAAGGGACGATCTGAGCAACCAATTGGAGACCATCATCAAGATTCCTGCAAATGTCCTGGAAACCGGCGAATTCTCCGAAATACCAGTCGCCGAACGAATGAAATGGGCAGCAAAACGAGTTACAACAAGGGTAGAGGATATGGCCTACTGTCTCATGGGCCTCTTCGACGTCAATATGCCACTTCTCTACGGGGAGGGACCAAAGGCGTTTCTCCGTCTGCAAGAGGAAATCTACCGAAACACAAACGACGAATCAATCTTTGCATGGACGTCATCCAGCAAAGGCTGGTTTGACGACCACCAGTACCGGGGACTATTCGCCAGATCCCCAGCCGAGTTCAGGATTCCCTCAGTTTTCCTGCATGCTGAGCCCGAGGGCTTTGTACCGCCGTCAGCCCCCACAAGCTTGGGCTTCAACAGCCACTTCAAGCTCCTCCCGATGCGCCACGTGCTGAAGGAGGACGCCCAAGATTCGATCAAACCACCGCCAGATGCCATCGACACAAAAAATGAATATCTCGCCATTCTCCACGTATGGGCGCGGGATCCAGATTCGCGCCGGAATCCACGCAGAGTTGTGGCAATCCGCCTGAAACAGCTGTCATTGGATGGGATGGACCGACAATTTGCGCGTGTTAAGCCATCAGTGCTATACACATGGTACCCTGACAAGGTGCCCGAGAAGTTCATGCTCAGGACGGGGCTGGAAAGCGCATATATCCGCCAAGCGATACGAGTTCCCAAAACCCACATCTCCACGCGATGGTCTGGGTTTTCTATCAGGATGCGCTCACGCGTCTGGAATCCACCGCAGTGTAGGGTGTGGGCCGTACACACCGACCAGACAACATACTGCAGCATCACCGACCGAATGGAGGTGCATTGCCCGCTTGGTGTAAGGCGTTCGAACAAGGTGGTTGGGGTATTGACCATGGAGAAGCCTATCCCACCAGGACAGACACCCAGAGGGCAAAAGAGCGAACCCCTCAACTTGTTCCTCACTTTTAATCAGATCACAAATGCTCCCATGGTCCGGGCGCAGCGGCTGGTCATGCAACCCGCAAAGTTTGATTTTCGCACCGCGACCAACCCCAACGCGACGCTGCCTGGTGGAATGGGAATCCTCAATCTTGGTGACGATGCAAGACGGTGGGGGATCTGGGGCATTGGCATCGACGCCACTCTTGAATGGGAGACCACTCCAAAGGATGAAGGGCTGATGGCTGTCTTGACCTTGGAGTTTGACTACGCACCCCAGTCGTCCCAGGCTTCCTCTTCTCAGTATTCTTCTCAGTACTCTTCTTCTCAGCAATCTGTGGCTTAATGGGCTGGCGGCACACGAAGGCTCATCAATTTGGACGGTGGAGCAGTTTGGCAAGTATCGGTTCTCCCCTCCTCGGAATTCAAGCTTTCTCGTTCAAGCTACAAAGCAATGCCTCAGGCTCATTATGATACTCGCCTTTGCCGGAAAAATGACAGCTCAGACGCCCTCAAAGCTCGCGTCCAACTTCAAGCTTGTGCAGTACCAGTTTTCTACATCCTGCCACGGAGTCTCCTCGCGATGGCTCCCAAGAAAATCAGTAACGCGCTCGTCGCCAGTGTAGAGGTCACCTTAGCCGCCTAGACCTCGAAATCCCGGCCGCAATCTCTGGCTTTTACTCGAGGGTGTCAACCCCACATCCCCAGATGATCGCCCAGCAGCTTCGTGTGATGTGCCAAGCTCACGGCCCGTGCCGGGTTGTTATTGCTGCGGTTACTCCGGCTGAAACGCGGGAAGACTCAAGTAGATCACCATCGACAATAGCATTTACCCACGGCCGATTCCGGGGAAAATAACCATCTCAATCTTTTCACCAAAAAAGGAAGCACCGGAACTGAATCTTATCACAGAAAACTGAACCTCACCGCAGACTTCCCTGGTCGTTGCTGAACCGACCCAGGCGACATCAACACCAGTTTACGCATCACCACTCCCTAATTGCCCCTATCCACCCACCAAACAACAGGATGATGCCCCACACTCTCACCACACTCGCAATAGCAGGTAAGCTCCCCTCTCCCCCATAGCCCCTTCCTCCCTCTCCATCAAGTCCCCCTAACAACGCAAGCAACCCTCCCCCCCCTCTCCCTCACAGCAGCAGCAACCCTCCGCATCCTCCCCCTCGGCGCCTCGGTAACCTACGGCGTCGGCTCCCCCACCGGAAACTCCTACCGCAAACCCCTGCTCGACATACTCACCGCCTCCAACCACACCGTGCACTACGTCGGCCGCTCCCGCAACGGAAACTTCTCCAACAACCAAGTCGAAGCCACCTCGGGCTTCGTCTTCTCCCAAATCGCCACCGCCGCGCGGGAAGCGACACCCCTTTTTCTCCCCAACGTGATTCTTATCGAAGCGGGAACAAATGATTGTAACCGCGGGGCGTTGCTGCCTGATTTAGGACGGCAGATGAAGGGTTTAGTGCAGGAGCTGTGGGGGTTGAGTCCCGGGGTGACGGTTGTGGTGGCGACGTTGGGGGTGAATAAAGTGGAGGCGCAGGATGTGTGCAGGATGGATGTTAACAGGCAGTATAAGTCACTGGTGGAGGGGTTGGCGGGAGAGGGGGGAAGGGTGGTGTTGGCGGATATGAGGTCGGCCGAGGGGTTTACGGTGGAGGATTTGGCGGATACGAGACATCCGAATGATGGGGGGTATGCGAAGATGGCGGTGGTTTGGAGTAGGGGGGTTGAGGAGGCTTTGGGGAAGGGGATGGTGGGGGTGCCCGTGGGTTTTGGGGGGAGTGTGGTGATGGCCGTTGGGGGGATGAGTGTTGGGGGGATGAGTGTTGGGGGGAGGGCGGCTTTGGGTGTGGTTGAGATGTGGACAATGCTTTGTGTTGGTGTTCTTTGCAGTGTGATGTTACTTGTGTAAATCGGGGCGGGCTTGGAGGATATGGTAGGAACGATGCATTCTGGATTACCGCGCGGTAACGCAGACGGTGGTGGTCTTTGATTGGCTGGCTGGGGCGGTGCTGGGAAAACATCCCCGCACTGCATGTCAAGTTCAGCTCAGAGCCTGGTCTTCGTTCAGTTTTCAACCACGACGGCGTTTCGTCTTCTTTCCAGCCTTTTCCCTGTTTTGACACGATTTTCTGACATTGCGCACCATTCGACCATGGACGAAGAATCCGGGACGATGGCAGCGTGGGCGGCGCTCGGGGCGGCAATCGTCGCGCTGCTCATTGCGCTCGCCCAGGCAACCCAACAATATGTCGCAACAGCGCAGAACATGAGAAAATGCGAAAAGTCGGTATGGGGTCCCATGCCCGGCCATCCTGGACGTCGGGTGTGGGTGTGGCACCAGCTTCGGTTCCGCATCGTGTACGACATGGCCAACATCTTCATCCCGACCGAGTACTGGCATACTCCGGGCAACGCGCGAGAGTTTCCCGCCCATCGCACTACAGCGCTTCCTGCCCCGTTCGACCCTCCTTCGGTCAACCCCGACCCCGAGGGCGCCGTGCAGAGCTATTCGGAAGCTTGCTGGGTTGCCTTTGCCCGACACCTGAGCTTCGTGTGTCCAATCGCCATCCGTCTCGGCCTTCTGACGGGCGATGTCGATCGCCTCCCCGCCGACCTTCCTGTAGTTCCGATGCAAATCAGCGTTCGGGATCTTATCGCTCTCGGCTTGACCATCGGTATGTCTCTCCAGTACGCGAATGACGACCATGTAGAGATGAGCGGCCCCTCGGGCATGATCAAGACCAGCGACCATCCCCTGCTGGGGAAAATGGTCCACTTCACGGCCTTTTCCGCTGCGCCGCGTGCCGCCCTCAAGGGCCTTCTCAGTGACGATATCAGTCGATCCTGGCTCCGCCGACTTCAAGGCATTGTTTCGGTCGCCAAGCAGGAATACGACGTCCCGAAGCGGCGGTACTACGAGTCGCTTGCTCTGCGGTGGCGGACCTATGCCCATCAACTGCCCCAGAGACGTGAATCTATGTCCGCCTCGGACGACAATGCCGACCAGTCCACTCGCCTTCGATTTGTGGACATGGCCGGCAAGGAACACAGTGTCCCCGCCGATGAATGCGACACATGGGAGCTGCTCACCAAGACGCTCGAGATCCGAAACATTGCCACGGCTCCATACATCATTCGCGGCCCGGAGAACAAGACTGTGCCGCGCAAGTCGTGGAAACCTCTCCTGAAAGTGATACGAAAGGGAGATCTACAAACGACCTTCAAGATTGTACAGGGGGACTATATCGAGCCGCGCCCTGCAGCACCAGCCGAGCCCAGCGATCGGACCGAAGACAATGGACAGCAGCCAGACGGCCCTGACGTTGCGGATGGATCGGGGGATGGCAAAGACAGCATCCCAATGACCAGCATAGACCCAGCCGGAGGTGCACCGGTGGCAGCTGAAGAGGCCGGAGATCAACCGGGTGGCGCCGAAACAGAACCTGCTGTTCCACTTCCAGGTATCGCTGGACCGGAACCTGCTGCTCCACGTCCAAGTGTCTCCCGAAAAGCCAAACCGGCACGAGCGGCGAAGGGGCCCCTTCTTGCAATCACGTACGGAGAGGACGCGGCTGCGGCTAAAGCCAGTCAACGCCGGCAGCCCAGGCCGTACGCGTACGCAGCATCATACTCCACGCTTTCCCCTGCGTCCGTCGGGACATACGACTCATCTGATGACGAGCGCAACGCACCATCTGTGCACATACGGTATATGCGAGAGGGCAGCCATCGACATTTTCAGCCATCGTACGACACGGAAGCCTACTGGAAGGCCAAGCAGTCCCGCGCCTACGTATCAGCAAACACACCGACGGTGTCCTCGCCGCCGCCGGTGTTGTCCTTCTTCTGGGCTTCCCAGCTGGACATCCAGCTGGGGTACTGGGCTACACCGTGGTCGTACGGCATGTACTCGAGTTGCTGTCGGGCGCTCCCCATGATGGCCGACATGGCGCTCGAGGGTTTGAAACGCACAGCCCGCAAGGCCCAGTCGAAAAAGACAGCCAAGTCGAAAACCCAACCCGGTAAAGAAGCTCCACCTCCAGCAGCAGCAGAAATCAAAGAAATCATCCACGTTGACTTCCACAGCTCCGTCGTCCTCGACGACCTCTGGGTTCGTCTCCGTAACGGGGACCACACTTGGCCGCCTTACGCCATCAACGCGCGCGGCGGCGGCCTCGCCGACATGGTCCCCGTCTCATCCGCCCCTTTGATCACCTTCTCAGCATTTGCCGACGAGGGAGAAAAACTCCCGCCGCTCACGCTCCTCCGATCCGTGCACGATGCCCGGCTCACCGCCAGCGCGGCGGGAAAGCCCAAGACATTGCTGCGAGATAGGATCCTCGAGCTTGCGTGCATCGACCTGTGGCTTGCGCACGCCGCTGTCACGGAGAGCATCGATGAAGGGGAGAGAAATCTCGTTTCGAACGCGGCAGCGGTGGTTGAGGAGATCTGGCTGGAATTTGGATATGCCATTATGGATACGCGGGATGAGCAGTGGAGCCGCGATGGGGGTGATTGGGCTGTGCGGCGGCTGGCGAAGCGGATATGCGAGCACCTGAGCGAGGAGTTGTCCTCACCGGCTGAGGTGTACTTTGCCTGGGTGGCGTTTCTGCGTGCTGTCAAGGTGCTGGAGTGTATCAATGATGGGCCGGACAGGTGGCGTGCGTTGAGCTCGTTTGAGGATGATTTGTTAGTCTACATGGTGTGATGAGGGATACATGGGCGTCGATCTGGTGCCGTTTCTGTCTGGATGTGCAGCCTTTCAGCGCTAGAAACGAAGGCGCTAGAGGATGCCAGAACCATAGGTTTGTAACCATTGCCACAGACATGCAAGTGCAGGCTTCACCACACGGCTTACCACCATTTATAAATATAAGGAAGTTAGAGAGCTAAGGAGGAGCGATAGGATCACGCAGGTGCAAAACCCATCAATTCCACCAAATCCAGTGTGCAGTGCTTCTGACATACCCCAGTCGTTACTTTAGCATTTGACAAATTCTCCGGTCCACTTGGCGATGACCAGCTTCTGCTGGTTACCGTCGGAGAACTGCCGCTCATTGAGCTTCACGTCTGCGGGGGCGCAGGGACATCTCCTCGGCAACGCGTTTGGCGGTGACGATCTGTTTGCGTCGACTTGTGAGGATACCGAACGTATTAAAGTCGCGACCGGCGGTCATGGCGATGTTGAGGTAGGCCGGAATTTGGAGCAGGAGCCCCTGGCGTTTGCGCTCCTCGGGGATGAACGCGATCCCCGCCTCACGACTGTGTCGCGCGGATTGTGGATTGTGGATCGCACGGCGCTTGCCGTTGATCCCCACGGTGCCGGTCGATCCTTGGTCCACTCGCACGATCGCGCGGAGCAGTTTCTGTGCGACCGGATCCGACGAGCCCAGCGATGCCGAGTATCTCTCCGGCTTTCACCTCGAGATCGATAGGTCCGATGCCGGACGGGTTAGTCACGCCGGTGGCCGAAAGGACGGTTGCCGCGGCCTCCTTGAGCGGGTGCTGCCGTTTGAACGACAGCAGTTTGCGGCCGACCATGTTGCGCACGATCTCGCCCTCGGTCGTATCGCCGATCGCAGAGCGGAAGGCCACCAGACTGTCACGCAAGACGGCCACCGAATCAGAGACACTCATGGCCTCGGGCATCTTGTGCGACACGTAGATGATGGCGATGCGGCAGTCGTGTGCGACCTCGTGAACGCGATTGAGTACCTGTTCCGCGTTGTGCTTGAGCATGCTCGTTGTGGGCTCGTTGAACGTAACAATCTTCGAGTCGAAAGCAAAGGCCCGCGCGTGATGGTGAGCGCGTGGTGTTGTGCCGGGCGGAGGGACGCAACAAGTGCCTTGGGGTCGAGGGCAAAACCCATGACGTTGAGATCGTGCAGCGCGCGAGCGATCGAGTCCTCAGCCGTTTGGCGCACGGATAACGGGCACCCGAGCACAAGATTGCGCTCGACGGTGAGCTGCGGGACGGCCACGGGCTCCTGTTGAGCGATGATGACGCCCTCAGCGGGCGCCCGGCGCGGGGAGTATTCCGTGCGCCGGACGCCGTCGATGGTGATGGTGCCATGGTCAGGCGGCTGGGCACTGCCAAGAATACCGAGCAATGTACTCTTGCCCGCCCCGCCAGCGTGCAGATCTCGCCATGACTTACCTAGCTCGAATGACACATCGCTCAGTGCGACGACCCCGGGGAATGACTTCGCTATGTTCTCGATTGACAGCAATACTGCGGTCATGACCATCGCTCCTTTGTGGTGGTAGTTAGTGCTTCGTCGTGCCGGCGTTTACGGTATGCCGGTTGCGTAGTCGGCGACGAAAGCGGGAACGTGGATCCAACCCGGTACCTCTTTGCCCGCGATCAGCCAGAGCGCTGCGTCGACACCGGCACCACCTTCCGTCACCGGACTCTCACTGACAGTCGCATTAAGATTGCCTGCAGTGATTTCCTTCTTGGCCTGGGGGGATGCCGTCGGTGCCGAGGAGGATGATGTCGCCGGTCTTGCCCACATTGGCAATTGCTGCTGCGACGCCGAATGCCATTCCGTCGTTTTGGACGTAGAAGGCTTTGACGTCAGGGTTGGCGGCGAGCATTGTGGTAGCAATGTCCTGGGCCTTGGTCTGGTCCTAGTTGGCGGTCTGAGATGCGACGAGATCGAGGTTCGAGTACTTCGCAACGCCGGTCTTGAAACCCTCGCCGCGGTTCAAGGCGTTTGATGATGCAAGGTCGCCCTTGACCATGGCGACCCTTACACCGCCATCCGGGAGCTTTTCGGCGATGTAGTCGGCAGCTGTTTCACCGATGGCGAGCGCGTCAGGTCCGACATGGACGGTTCCGGCGAGGGTTCCCTTGGCACGGGCCTCGAAGCCATCCCGTTCGAAGCCCCAGAACTCGTTGGACAGTGACGTAACAGACGGTGACGCCGTCGCCCGTCGGTTCGCCAAGCGATGCGAAGATGTCCTCGATGGGGGGGGAGGGGGGGGGTTGGGCCGTGGCGTCAACGAGTGCGGTGAGATCGCTGTCGCCTCCTGCTGCGGGTGCGTCGCCGTCGGCGGTAGCTGTACAACTAGCTAGGGCGACCACAAGGGCGGTCGCGGTAGCGGCTCCGGCGAATGTGTGGATGCGTCCAAGCATAGCTTTTCCTTTCGTCATTGGAAGGTGTCTTTCAATTGGTGACAAGTGTTTCTGTCTCGCGTCGAAGTTCGAGCGCCTGGGCCAGCGACTCGTCGATCACGACGTCGTCCCAGCTGACCGAATCGCCCTTTTTCACGTCGTTCTTGAGGAGAACGTGATGTGCGAGCGCGACAGGAAGAAGGTGACGGTCAACGTTCGAGCGTGCCGACACCAATTTTCCCCAGACGGTGTATCGACCTTCGCCATCGAGGTGTTCGCCCGCTGTGAGGTCCTTCTTCAGTGTCGCAACCACGTCACCGTAGAACCCGACAGGGGAGCCCGTCGCGATGCCGCGCAGCGCGGCGTTGGCGATCGGGATATTCAGCTCTCGAGACCTACATAGTGGTACGGGCGGAACAGCGCTGCGTACTGACCGGTGGGGTCCGGGTGCCACGGGTACTCGACGATGGCGACGTACTCGTTTGTGGCCTTGGCCACGACGTAGACGCCCTCCTACGTGTTGAACGGAATCCACTCGCCCGCGCGAGTAACGCTCGACATGACATCCACGTTGCCGTCGTGGTCGAGAACGCCGCCGATAGAGGAGGGGCGCGTAATGGTCGCGATCTCTTCGACGTTGCCGGGGGTGAAGATGAGCCCATTGTCCGACGGCACGAGACCGGCGGCGTTGGCGACTGCGGCCATCTCGATTGACGCCTTTGTTCCGTCGCAGAATGACGTGTGCATGTATAGATTGAGCTAGCCGAAATCGGCGAGTTCCTTCGAAAACTCCCAGCTTTCCCAGCCCTTGCCGGCTGCTGCGACGGTGAAGCCGCTGGTGCGCGCCCAATCGACGAGTTCCATGATGGGTGATGAGCGCGGGCTGGTCCCTGTAGGCCATCGAGTAGACGACGCCAGCCTTTTCGGCACGGATGGCGAGTGCTGGTCCCGCGAGGGCATCCGACGGTGACCATGATGATGTGCTTGCCGGTCTCAATGGCGCGCAGTGTGTGCGTGATGCCGACAATCGGGTTTCCAGTTGCCTCGACGATCACGTCGAGGTCAATTGTCGAATAGCTCGGACGCGTCAGCGACGATCGTGGTGGTGCAGTTGGCGCGCTTCGACGTTGATATCGGCGATCGCGACCACGTGGATGCCGGGGATGTTGCGCGCCTGGGAGAAGTACATGGTGCCGCAGCGGCCGGCACCAACGAGGCCAACACGAATGAGCCCACAACCCTCTTCTTCGCGCTTCTGGAGCAGGGGGTGCAAGTTCACGAACTGGCCTTTCGATGAGTCTCAGAATCCAATCCTGTCGACATCTGGGGTCCATGATTTAATTCCTGTCGACCGAACTCTGGCACTGCAATTTGCGATGCGGCTGCAACTAGCTCTTGAAGCGGGGGGCCAGAGCGTCCCAGGCATCCCAGAGGCCGAACCTCCACGCATTGTGTTTGTAATAGAAAATTCATTATACTTTGCGTGTTATAACTCCTTCTGGACTGTGAGTTCTTGGCTGCGAGCTTTTCACTAGGGTTTTACGAGATTTTGTGCTGCCCGAGATCGTATCAGACTCCCGACACCGTCTTACTCCCGACAAGTTCCAGCACCAATCTTCTGAGCCTAAATCCTGTCCTTCAACCGTTCCTTTCGCTTTTGAACAAAGATGAGTTCTGGCTATCAGAACCATATACGACAAAGACTTGTCTTCCGGGCAGGAGCATTTCAGCCATGGTGTACGCTTGGGACAAAGTCTTTTACACAAAGAACGCTTCGTGGAGGAGCGTACCTATTTGGCCACAGATTACAACTATCGCTGGGTATACAAGCAGCCACTCATGTAAAGCTGGTAGCTGGGAAACAGCCAAGAAACACAAAGGCCTTTGTTTGGGCGAGCTATGCGATATAGTCATAAATCATCACAGATGGGGGCGTTGTTTCAAGGTCGAGCGGGCAAGATTGCTGGACCCTGTTTGACGGCAAGGCGATGTCGGTCACGGTGGAGGATACACCGAGGCGGATTGTTGAATTTTTGGATTAAGCGGACCTCGTCGTTGAATAATCCGTCAGCGTGTTGGGTCAGTTTTAATACCCAGAGAAGTCTTCGAGAACTGGACGAACGAGCCATGTGACAAAATAGGCTAGAGCTGTTGGGAGGCCACGAAGTGTTGGGACTTTGTCCATGTTGAAAATGGGGGGCTGCGGTATAGAAGGGGCCAGCGCTTGACTTCGATTGCTTTTGGTTGCGGTCGCTGCCATTTCACCGCACAGGCGAAGCAACGAGACCGCTCGGTGTCCTAGGAGAGGCGTTTCCAAGATGACCGATGATCTGAGAGGAGATGGCCTGTCGTTGGGTTAAGGACGGAGAACGTAACGCTATCTTGGCTCTTTTCAGCCGCAGCCATTCCCTAACCGGAATGTAGGCCGAATTGGTGTTCCCAAGACCCAGCCAGATGCAGCCCAGAATCCAGAATGCGGGGTCAGATCTACGGCAAATATCGCCCAACCAGATCCCAAACCCAAGAACCTGCTTCCGACGCCCACAGATGCTTTGGCCATGAGCCAAGCAGTAGCCAGTACATCATGTTTGGCACGCTGCACAATGGCACCAGATGCCCAACTGCGTTATCGAATTCCACTAGCTGTTTCCCCAGGGCCTAGCGTGTCCATCTCAGGGGCACCAACAGACAATGGTGCAAGAAATTAGTCACTTAAAATTTACACAATTCACAAATTCATGGCCACTTTTGTGTGAATGTCGTCCCTTGTTCGCGCGCACGGACCCTCAGTACCGTTCAGTTCCTCCTACTTTTTTTTCACTCCCTCTCCCCTCATCACACAAAACTTAGGCTCTTCTTTCACATTCAAACACATCAAAAATCGTACCTTTGACGCCAAATTCGTCTTTGACGTCTTTGACGTACATAGCAATCAGCCATGGTGAGTAGAAACAATCGGGTATTGATCGGTAAGGCAGAGAGAAGAATTGACCAAGGTTGATAAATAATAGGCACATTCCACCCGTCCCTTCTGGGTCGGCCTTGACCCGGACAAGCCTGAGCCTCTCGACAAAGTCCTCGCCGCCCTTCACTGCTATCAGGTTGCGCCGCCGGGAAGACATGGCAGCTTCTACTTTGAGTTCACTATCGACAGCAAGGATCACCACCGCCTTGCTGACGGCTTCCCTGAGCTACAGAAGCTCGCGGCCTTTATCAACAAGGAGATACCTTTTGTATGTCTGCCTTTAGCACCCTTTATCCCATCTTCTAATGAATTTATCTCTCCAACTAATTGCCTTTTCCCTCAGGCGTTCGATCCGTCGACAGGAAAGCTCGCCACTATGTCTCCCCAGAAATCGTTAACGGCGCTCAAGTACAGCACTCAACACGTTATCGCCACTGGCCTTGAGTCCATCAGCCACCTTCCCGCCCCTATTGGCCCGCTAGCGCGCAATATGTGGCAAGAGGATGGACCCGATGATGACGATGATCACCTGACGGTATTCTCCGAGGCGAATACGGCTACCTCGACCATTATCTTCACTGCTACCAACGAGCACTTGGGCCCAGGCAAACTCGCCTATTACGTTACTGAGCATCCAGCCCTCCGCACTATCACTGTGGTCCAGCTCGCTCTCCCAATGAAGCTCGAGACAGACAGACAAGTGCGACGTCTGACCAAGCACTCCCACGTCTCGGTCTTCGTTGTCGGACGACCCGTGACGGCCGTTGTGCAACGGGAGTCGCTATCCACCCCGGACGGAGCCATCAAGTTTTGGTTTTCAGACTTTGTCAAGCAAGATGATGCAAAGTGCCTCCCGGACGAGCTTACCCGACCGCTCCACAACGAGTATGTTCAACCTTCTTTCTGGGTTTCCGATCAGACCCCCTATATCCTAACTGTGATTCAAATAGAAACCGTCCTGCCAACATGACCATCTCGTACGCCGCCATCCTCTCCAAGCTCCGCCGGCGGTATGAGCTTGGTCTTATCAACATGGATGGTAGCGCTTATATGAGCGGTGGAAACGGCCTCAAGGCCGACGGTAGCGGCGGCGGCAACAACAACGGCGGCAAGCGCTCCTTTTCGACTCTTGCAGCCGGCAACACAGCTCACAAGAGATTCGGGGGCGGTGGCAAGCGACCCCTATCGACGATACCGGCACTCGCGGGCTACCATGAAGCCAAGGGAAACAACAACATGCTGGGCAATGTTGGCGGCAGCCGGGTCCTGAGCGGTCGTAACGTGTACCAGCTTCCGACGGAGTCTACCGTATTTTGTCGCTTTACTCACATGACGAAGCCGGCTGAGGCCACTATCCTGGCTCCTTGGGCCCGTCTTTTGGCTCGCCTTCCTCGCAAGTGGTAAGCGTCGACAGAGGAGGATGCCATGGATGCGAGTTTACCGGTTGGCTGGGTGACATAGGTGGTAACTAGCTGTTAGGCTTGCGGCTTTGTGCTGCGAGATAGATTGCAGGTCTTTTATTGCACCACACCCATGCCTTACTAGACGTCCGTGTCTTGTTTGTGTATTTTGACCGACATCATCTTGATGCGCAAAAAGGGCGGGGAGCTGCGTGAGAAACTTGGCAATAAGGACGAGGAGCTACGCCTGGCGCAGCGCAAGTTGTGTATCTCATTTTGATGCGATTGCTGGAGATAGGGACACACAGAACAAGTAGTCCAACATGGCGCACTTTTTTGGCACTGTTTTGTGCGTAATTAGCTAAAGAAATTACAATATCTAATTCCTTTCTATTTTGGTTTATTATTTGTAGTTGTTGCTTAGTAGGGTCCTACAGGCCTGTAATACAGTGCCTGCAGGCTTGTAGAAGCCTGTGATACAGTGCTTCGTTCAGGGGAAGAAGTGCGA
>MU865988.1:108706-152170 GCA_033296975.1 Podospora aff. communis PSN243 | reverse complement strand
TTGTGGCTGCAGGGTACACAGCCACCCATTGACTCCTGGTGAGCCCTGTGATACAGGGCTCCTTCGGAGCCTTCAGAGGCTAGAATTCAACAAAGGGTTTATCGTTAAATAAGTAAAAGCGTTAGGTTAAACGTTTAAAGCGTTTTTTAATTACTTTAATAACGTTAGGTATTTTCGTAAAAGTATATTTTAATAACATAAAGGCGTTAAATTACTTTATAAATACCTTTAATTATTTTTATTAATTATAATTTCGATATAATTAGTTATAATAACGCTTTTAACTGTAAATTGTTAAAACGCACGGATAATTATAAAGTGTAAATAATATTATATTATATTTGTAGAACTAAGGAAAAGAAGGAGGGTAACCCCTAGGGGGGTGTCTCTTTAACTCCGAAAATCCTGCTAAGAATTACCCACTTTTATCGCCTTAATAGGAAATCCGCTCCTGTAAGCCATTTTATGCGCCCAGTCCAATCAACAGAAACTGGGACGCTGGCAGTTCATCCGGGTCGGGTGCTAGCATCGCTGGGAATTACCTGATTCGCGAACCGCAGTTGGCGACGGGCGGATCCGCTCGTCCATGTCACTTGGATGCACCGCACTTACACGGTGCAGCTTCCGCAAGGACCTTGCAATCCGGGAGGGACTTTGGGCACTGCCAACATTCTCCCAAGGGGTCATTTTCACGATAAGTGCCCGAGACGAAAAGATGACGAGCGTTCAAGACATGTTCTCGCTTTCGGGCCACACGGCCGTCGTGACGGGTGGAACGCGGGGCATTGGGCAGGCAGTGGCCATCGCCCTCGCCGAAGCCGGCGCGGATATCCTCCTCATCCAGGTTGGCCAACCAGTCCTATCTCGGCCTAATTAGCACCGACTGATCTCAGCATCGAGGAGTGAAAGAGAGACGAGAGCGCCACGGCCACCCGTGACGCAATCCGCGCGCTTGGCCGCACCGCAACCGTCTACACGGCCGATCTGAGCTCCGCGGAGGATGTTGCCGGGCTGGCGCCCAAAATCCTCGCCGATGGCCATGAGGTCCGCATTCTCGTCAACTGCGCCGGGATTCAGCGCCGACACCCATGTGAGAAGTTCCCCGACTCCGACTTCAACGAGGTGATCCAGGTCAACCTCAACACTGTCTTTACTCTCTGCCGCGATTTCGGCGCACACATGCTGCAGCTCGAGCCTTCCTCTGTGACAGGCCGGAGGGGGTCAATCATCAACTTTGCCTCGTTGCTCACTTTCCAGGGCGGACTGACCGTGCCTGCCTACGCTGCATCCAAAGGCGCTGTTGGTCAACTTACCAAGAGCTTTGCCAACGAGTGGACATCCCGCGGTGTCACGGTCAACGCTGTAGCGCCGGGTTATATCGAGACGGAGATGAACACGGCTCTCCTGAACGACCCCGTGAGGTTGGAAAGCATCAGCGCGAGAATACCAGCCGGAAGAGTAAGCCCCCTTGATCAACCAAGACTGAGAACAGTGTTGACGGGTACAGTGGGGGAGTCCCGAGGATTTCAAGGGGACGTCGGTTTATCTCGCGAGCAAGGCAAGTGCGTACGTCAGCGGTCATGTCCTCGTAGTTGATGGCGGCTGGATGGGACGGTAGACCAGTGCTATTCCATTTTTGTTGCCATTACGCAGGCCGTTTGAGTACTTGTTCGCAAGCCAAGAAGCCAACATCTAGTGCGGAGCAAATCTCAGAGAAAGCAAGAAGCTATTTTCGATCGCTTCATCGCGCCTTTCAGTTCTTCTTGGCTGTAGCCATCACGGACTCCATCCAGGGATAGACCGAAGCGTTAGCCATTGGGTATCCCATGTGCAGAGCGCCCGTGAAGAATCGCGCTTCCTTGGGCGAGCCGTACTCGAAGAGGATCATCGAGTCCTCGATCGGCATCAGACCGTCAAGTGTGCCCTATTCGGTGTCAGCGTCACGCCTTCCAGAACCCCGAATCTCACACTCACGTTGATTAGCAGCAATCTAGTAGAAGGCTTCTGGATGATTCCCGTCTCCAGCAGCGAGAACTTCTTCTGCACCCCCTCCTTATACTCCTCCACGCTTTTGAACCCATGCTTCATCGCCATAGCCGGGGTCAACCTACAACCGTCAGCATCCATTCTCCTTCCACCCTTGCCTCAAAAACACTCACTGAAACGGATACTCATGCCCATCCGCCTTCTCCAACCACTCCCTATCATAGAAGTAGTGACATCCCGCACCCTGCGCAATGCTCCCCACCAACCTCTCCTTGTGCGTATGCGCAACCCTAATCGCATAGTACCCACCACTGCTCAGCCCCCAAACCATCACGCTCCCCATCTCAAACCTGCCAGTCCCCTCCATCCAATCCAAGACACTGCTCCACAGTCTGTCGGGGCTCTCCGGGTCCGCGCTATCCGCAGGACAGTCTGCCGTGCCGGGAATCTCTACCACGACCGCCGCCCAGCCGCGGGACAGGAACTCCTCGCAGCGGACTGTGTTGTCGGGACGATACCCGTCCAGTCCCGTCATGAGAATCACGGCGGGGGCCTTCTCCGTGCTGGATTTACCACCCGGGTGACGGACATACACGGGAATGCTTCCCCTGTCGTTGCCCTTGGCATGAACGTGAGGGACGTCGATCTCTTCGAGGGGAATAGACCAGGTGGACGCGGCTTTGGCGTAGACGCGCTTCTGGGCTTCCCAGGCGGCCCACTTTGGCGCATTGTTGATCTCTGGGAAGGCGGTGATGTATGGGAATCGGGCGATCCGGTAGACGGTACAGGCGCGGAGGTAGAGGGCTGAAGCGGATGTTGGATTTCCGGAAGCGAGGGCAGCATCACCCTGGGCGGTGAGGGCTTCGGCGACGGGGATGAAGGCGTTGGTATATTCGGCGGAGGTGCCGTCGTTGATGTTGCTCTGGGGGCGGTCAATAGAGGGGAGGGGAAAGGGGTGAGGGGAATTTACTTGGATGAGGTGGTTGAAGATGGCCTCAAAGTCCTCAAATGCGCCGTCATGGAACGGGTAGACTACCTTGCTGCACTTGAGGCGGATCAATATCACGTCGTGTCGCGCAGAGGAGGTGGCATGATGGATTTGAATTACAACTTTGATACAGAAACGCAACGCAAAAGACTCACTGGGAATTTCCACTTTGTTTCCCACAAGGCCTTGATGCCGTCATGATGCGGCATCCGTGCCTCGAACGCCTGGGTGCCCATGATCCAGTTCCTACTGCCCGAACTCCCATCCTTGCCCGCTCCCTTGCTGCCCATGATGTCCGAGTGAATTTGGCGCAGACTATGAAGACCCCGAAAGATGCAAAAAAGTGTGAAAATACAAGACAAGAAGACAAGCCAGAGGCTGGGCGTTAAATCACGCGAACGACCTTTTGCTTGGTGAAAAGAGGCACGCCGTCCTTCGAACCCACGCAAACGGCCGTCACGGTGCTTCTACGGCGTCGGTGAGGGGTGGGGGCGGCGGCAGCAACGACAGAGCCACGGACTCTGAGGGCGGGTTAGGCTCGTTGGGCTTCAAAAAAAGGGGTAATGGAAAACTAACTGCGACTGCAGCAGAGCAATGCGGACCCGAGCGATCGAAGCGTGGAGTTCCTCAGCCATCTTGTCGGGAAACGCGGGGAAGGCGTAAGCTTCTTATATGGACTGCTGCTTGACTCGGCGTAGGGGTCCTCCTGCAGGAAGGATAGGGCAATGCAATGACAGTTCCCCTTTTATGGAGCGGCTACGGCGATAGCGGGCGATTGGCTGAATTTGCCTGAGTAATGCTGTAGGGCTGCCGGAGCGCCGTAAAGCTTCTGGCTTGCGAGTTGGGGATATCCGTAGGCCGGGTCCGGGCCGTGGGTGGAGTCTGCTCGGGACGGGGCCGGGTTCGTCCAAGTGAATCAATGTGCGAGTGGTACCTGATTGAAGGCAGATCAGATGCGTGCTACAGAAATCTCTCGACCGTTTCCCCAAGGGGGGAACCGCAATATATAGACCGAGAGAGGCATTGACTTCCCAGGGCCACCCGACCGGCAGAGCAACGGGGTGGGGATGACGAGAGCTGCATGGTGAGATGGTCGGGTTGCGGGAGGAGGGTGGCTCAGTGCTAAGACAGGGCGATGAGCACCCGGATTGGGAGGAGCTGAAACCGTCCGCTCAGCCTGCCATCGCTCGCTCAGCGCATGGATCCCGGTCTAGAGGGCGCGGCGTTTCCAGGCGTTTGCGCGACGATTTTGCTGGCCATGCCCAACCGTGCCTGACTCGCCGAGGACCTCCGATGGAGAGTTTCGAACGACTATTGGCAGACAATCTCATGATGCCACTGTGCCGCCGGTCCTCTCATCCCAGCCGTTCCCCGCGCGTCTCGACCGTGGAGGGGTGTTGGCGCGAGCGAATGCCCGTTTGCGTCGTTGTGACCTGCTGGGACGCATCACATGTCAAATTCCGGAGGAGGGGTTCCCATGCCGTTATGAGATGGGGAGGTCAACGACCACTAGCCCAACCTTCCCCCACTTCTTCCCCAGTCGATCGCACTGTACCCCGGACCAATCCAGAGCACCAGCGCCCAATCTGCAGCGTTGCGCCGAATGGACAACGGTGCCGCCATCCCGCTCGGGCTGTTTCCCGTTTCGCGACGGGTCGCAAAGCCGTCTCAAAGCGGACCACTGCCGTGCCAGGAGAAAAGCTGCCCGTGTGACGTCGTAGCGGACCCGACAGCGCCTTCAGGGCTAGGGAACAGCAGCCGAGACACTGGGCGGGAGCGCGGTTTGAGGTACCGGAACAGAAGCAGATTTGTCTAAGTCTAGCCTGCCAACCTTCCTCGCAGGGATCGCTTGCTCGAATTGCCGAACGAGATCATCGCTTACTCTCCTGGTAGGTATTGCACATAAAGCATCACCTCCACCACCTCGTTACTGACTAGATCGAAACCAAAAGATATCCAGGAGACCCAAACTCCGCGGCTAATCTATCCTATCCCATGGAGAGGGTAGCAACGTAGCGCAGGCCTTGTCCGCCGCCAATATCGCCCGGTAAAGGTTATCAGCCGTTTCTGCACGCTGCTGGCCGTTGGCTAAATCCCTCGATACGCACAATGTACGCTCGTCGTTCGGGTCGCACGACGTCAGAGGTTCGACATCCCGCTGTCTGTTGAGCTGACTCAGCGCACTGCCCAGGATGCAGCGTCCACCTATTGGGCATTACTTTTGGGGGTCTCGTGGTAATGGGCCATCTCCAGCCCTGCACGACGGAAGCCGCACTTGACGTAAAAGCCCTCGTTGTGCTCGCTGCAGTCTAAGATGGTCTTGTAGCAGCCCGTTTTGGCGGCAATGAAGTCAAGGGCCTGAATGATGCGCAAGCCCAGCTTCTTGCCCTGCTGGTCCTTTGCGACGGCGATGTCCTCGATGTGACCGACGGAACCCAGTGTGTGGATGCTAGTGCGGGCCGTCAGTTGAGTTTGGGGAAGTTGAGGTTGAGGCTGGGGCATCGAGGAGAGACTCACAACTTCCGTTCCACGATCAGAGCGCCGGTTCCCACCACCCTGGCCGGACTGGTGTTGGTGTCCTCTACCACGAGAATGAAGTAGCCGCCATCTTGTCTGGACATCCAGGCATACTGCTCCTCAAACTGCTCTTTTGAAATCTCGCCGACCGTCGTCAGGACTCGGAGACAATCGAGGAAGCCCGTATCGTAGTCGGTGCGCCGCAGTGCCCGCAGGCGGTAACCCTCGGGAAGAGCAGCCTGGACTTCTGGAGAGAGAAGGTCGGCTGAGAAGAGCCCTTGTTCCGCCATTGCTGAGGATGTTGCTTGTGAATGGGTCAACGGCTCCGGACTTCTCGTGGGGTGGCTGTGGTTCGGGAGGTTTTGCGCGTGCGGAACAGTATATCGCTCAATTGGTCCTTTTGGTAGAGTTCCTATCGGAGAAGAAAGCAACGCGATCTATAAAGAGGAAGAAATGTCCGAATCGGATTGACAGCAATACGATGCAATTTGGTGTTGAAATGTCGATTACCCCTCGAACAGTTGAAGCCGACGAACGGAATGCGAGCTCTTAGCCCCGCCACCCCCTGGGTTCAGAAGTGGGCTCGCTGCAATCGGCCCCGCCGAGCGTGCCTGCCCAGCCACAGCGGAACGCTAGAGGCGGAAAGCGGCAGGGAGTGAAAATAGCTTCCTGAAAAGGTGAGCTCAGCCCGTTTTCATCATGGAACCCAAGCCCATCTGTGCAGACTGACATCACGGGAATCCCAGCCATGCAAGCAGAAATCGAACATTTTGGGCATTTGAGGAATTCAGGAGCCTCAACTAGGACCTCGCAAGATAGGTATTTGCGTGGGTGCAAGTTCGATGCCGCGCATCGCGCTGAGGCGCCTTCCCCAGAAAGTCTAACAGCGTCCCATCTCCACTGCATCCCCAGATCTCGTCAACTTCGCACTCTTTGGCGTCCAACGGTCTAGGTTTCCGAGTTCGCCATGTGCCCAACGGGGCGGGACTGGCGTGATCCCCTCCGCTTTCCACCTCCAAGGTTACCACTGAACGCGTACAGTTGCCGTTGCTGTGTCCGCCTGTCATGATGAGAGAGCAAGTTGATCGATGGCGACGGCGCGAACCCTGATTGCCTCCGCGCAGCTGTTTCAAGGCGGCGGTGAGCGTCATGCTGAGGGGTTGGCAGTTGCCGACGCACGCCAACTCGAGCCAGCGCATCTTCAGAGCGAGGCGGAGAGCGCTCTGGGCATCCTGCGTTGCGGATGACCACAACCCCGCGCACTATCACATGCCCGACCAAAGCTTGAAGGGCGGGAAAAAGGTGGGATGGGAGCGGGCGCGACGAGGAGACACGGATATCCCAGTGACGACAGGAATCCCCCCAACACATTGGGGGGCGCATGATCTAATTTTCGTCTAACCCAGAGCGCGTTCCATGTAAGCTCAGATTCCCGCTCCAAACCGCCACCTCGCCTGTGTCCCGTTGACGTTTTCCGGCCAACGCACATACTCACGGTTCTCCTTTTCTAAACCGTCCTTGCCCCCTGTGGATTTTCTGAGCATGGCGGTCTCTCCAAATCTTCTAATGTTCACCTGGGGAGCCGCGTGATGATTGCAACGGCAAAACCTCCCACACACCCCTTTTCGTCCGCTTCACTTCGACCCACCTCGTGTAAGCCATGTCCGTTGACATGGACACCATGGTCACAACCGATGTCGATGTCGACGATGCAACGCTTACTGCTTTGTCTATTATCCCAGGCGAGGACATCACAGCTCACCTCCACGATCTCACGAACAACAATTCCGGCAAAACGCTTTTGCCGTCCCCGATAGCGAAAGCAGTGAGCCTCGCCACCCGCTCCACCAGTCTTGCCCTGCGGATGGGCACCATAATAGGGGGTTATGGATTCGATGCAGCAAAAATCACGACGTTGTCGAGCCTCGAGCTTGGCCGCGCCGTGCTCGAGGGCATCCTTGGTCGCGCTGGCCGCGATGTAATATCTCGTTCAGGATCCGACCTGGGAAAGGCGGATGCGGAGACCATCTTGGAGAGGAGTCTCGAAAACTTGCATCGAACCATGACGCAGATCGTCTTCTGGACCACCACGGGCTTCCACATGACCGGAACCACCATGGCCATGGTTTCAGAGTCGTCCCAACTTCTTCTTTCAACGCTCGACCAGTTCTTCGGGTCGACTGACTCATCTCGGGCGATGGCCAGCATCATCACCCTGATCCGCCGCGAGTTCCAGAACCCCGCGACTGGCATCCCGGGCGAGAAAGTGGGAGTAGCTGATTTGATGCTGGGCCTTTGCGGACTGGCGTATCTGCAGAAATGGAGCCGGCGCCTGATAGAGGATGAAAACCGAAAGCTGCGAGTGGAAGAGACAGTATGGGACGTGGTGGTGCTCAGCGACGGCGTGCGTGTTGACGTCCACGAGGAAAGCCTATACGGCATTCACAATAGCTATGAGTCGGAGGGGAGCTCTAGGGGTGGACTTGCAGTAAAGGCGAACGAAAAGCTGCTTGCCACCATCGAGGACCACGGTGCACATGACAGCGAGGACGACCGAGACAGTCTCCCGGAGTTGCGACTCAAACATCAGATCATGCGGTCGCTAGGCGAGAACGCACACGTTTCCATCACCACCCGGAGCAGCACAACCAAAACGATCACCGTGGACATCACAGGCGGGGCGGAAGACCTTCCGTTCTCTCCCCCGCCAGGAGTTGAACTGGTCGAGGAGAGCAGAGAGCAGGTCCCCAGCCGCACCGAAGCGTTTAGTGACAGCCACATCCCTCCCACCTGCCGAGTGGTCTATCGCCTTCACAGGAACAAGGAGAGGAGAACATCGTTCAAAAAGGAAGACGGCGACATCAGCCATGTCGTTGGGTACGTTGAAGAGGTGGATGATGAGTCCCAGGCGAGCTCGACGACGGAAGTAGACAAGAAGCCGCCTGTGCCACGAAAGGACTCCTTGGTCAAGACACCAGTCCGCCGTCCGAGCTCTGCAGCCTCTGCCGCATCCAGCTCATCAACGCGCTCAGTCCGACCATCCCGCATTCCCAGCCCGACAATATCCAGGAAAAGCATCGAAAACACCGCCAACCAGAAAAGGCCACGAGTGCCCCCATCCAACTCCGCTAATGCTGCCGACAATCGGGCCATATTAGGGTCTCCGAGACAATCGATAAATCGGTTTTTGACTGGAAGTAAAGAGGACTCTGATTCCGGCAACAAGCAAGCTGTCGAGCGGAAGAACGGGTTCAGGAGTGTTCTGAGGAGGCAAACAGGCCTGTTCAACAAGGGCGACTCCGGCTCCGATTCAGCCCAGATCAAGAAAAAGGAGAAGCAAACTGTCGCCAGCCCACCGGCAGCATCTCCCGCAAGGGCACAGCCGCGGTACACCTCAAGCCCGCCATCGTTGCTGGTTCCGGGTCGCCGTTCTTCATTGATACCCAGGCAGACAGCACGGATGCCCTCCGGGAGGCCCGGCATCAGCCACAACGCCCGACCTACCTCGAGGGACGCGAATGAGCCTTTCACCAGAAGCTCGTCCAGGGCCAGTTACATCTCGGTGCACGAACGACGACGCGATTCCATGATCTCTCAGACGGACACGTACTCTATCACGCCGGCCGATGACTACCAGCCAGTTTCACCCACAACCGTCCCAACCGATGCGACAAGTGAGAGTCCATTGAGCGCCAAGCCAAGGCTCGACAGAGAGCACACCGGTGGTTCTTATCGTCAGGTCAGGTCACACCTGCATTCTCCAAGCATCTACACGCTCAGAGCCAAAGAATCACACACCACGTTGGTGCCATTTTACCAAAAGAGCGCATTCAGTAATACCGAAGCGCTGGGCACGCTGCGTCGGGCGGGCATGGTCGACGGGATGTTTCCTAGGTACCACCTCTTGCGGAACATCACCCGATACATGCGATTCGCCTCTGCATCCTATGGGTCTAGCTTTCTCAAGCTCATGGGCATAGCGAAAGGGATGCCTATCCTCCGAGCCCTCGACGACACGCACCATGAGCTTCGCTCTTTTGCCCACCACACCGAGTCCGACGCCAGCAGTATCCTTCTCTCCTCCTTCGTTGATCCCCAGGGCGGCTCAGACGGTACCGGTTCGACGAACACGGGCGTCCCTCTTGTTCACTACATTTCGCTGGACCACGAGTCCAATGCTGTGGTTCTGGCGTGCCGCGGAACGCTGGGGTTTGAGGATGTCCTGGCCGACATGACGTGCGACTACGACGACCTCGTATGGCGCGGCAACCCGTACAAGGTCCACAAAGGTATCCACGCATCTGCGCGGCGTCTCCTTTACGGTGGCGACGGCCGCGTTCTCTACACTCTCAAACAAGCTCTCGAAGAGTTTCCGGACTATGGTCTCGTCCTCACCGGCCACTCTCTTGGCGGCGCGGTCACGGCTCTTCTCGGGGTCATGCTCTCGGAGCCCGCCGAGGGCGAAAGCACACTTTTCATCACCTCCTCCCAGCCGCACACCCGTCTTCTTCTTGGCGATGGAATCCACACATCGTCCTCCCCCGAGATTTCCCTTCCGTCTGGCCGCCCAGTCCACGTCTTTGCCTACGGCCCTCCATCCACCATGTCGGCTTCTCTCTGCCACGCCACCCGCGGCCTCATAACAAGCATCATTAACGGCAACGACCTCGTGCCTTATCTCTCACTGGGCGTCCTCCACGACTTCCAAGCTGTAGCCCTCGCCTTCAAGACGGACAACAACGAAGCCAAAGTGGAAGTCCGCCAACGCATCTGGGATGCTCTCCAAACCGGCCTCGCCGACAAGTGGTACGGCTCCGGTTCATCCTATTCGGAACGCTCGCCCTCCGACGATGAGCAGTGGGCGTACGCGGCACTTAAGGTGCTCCGCGCAAGCATGATGAGTCAGAAGTTACTACCTCCTGGCGAGGTGTTCGTCGTGGAACGCACGCGCGTGCTGCGGCGAGACGCCTTTTTGCGTGAAGGCGAGTCTGGAGGGGAGGAGCACTTTGGCCGGCCGGCACAGAGGATCGTGCTCAAGTATATAAGAGATGTGGAAAAGCGATTTCGGGAGGTTCGGTTCGGAACGAGCATGTTGACGGACCACAGCCCGGGGAAGTATGAAGATGCGCTCAACAAGCTCAAAATGGGTGTCATGGACGCTGCGTGATGAGCATTCTCAGGAAAAGGCGTGGAGGCTGGGTTTTGGCATGGTTTCAGCGTTTCTTTTGTTCTTGCATGGTTGCCAGGCGTTTATGAACTTCACGACATGTCCGGATGACGCAGACGATGATGATGCGGTTTGATGTCCTCGGGCGGGGACTGGATGGCGGGCAGCCACGCCGCATTGGAACTTGGACATGGACAACGTCTCATACACATCTACATGTACCTATACTACAGATAGATAGGACTGATCAGGTAGATTCACCTGCATAACATACAATACCCCATTCTTTTTTTCCTCTTTCCTCTTTTTTCTAGTACTTGTCCACAGGGACGGGCAAGATTTTGCCCTCATCGTCGTAAAAGATCTCCTTGACCTTGACGGAGCGCAGGTGGTTGACACCCCTGCTGAGTTCGCAGTCGTGGTGGAACAACCACCAGCGGCCCTGGAACTCAACGATGGAGTGATGCGTAGTCCAGCCCAGCACGGGCTCGAGGATGCGCCCACCGTATGTGAAGGGTCCGTAGGGGGTGGTGCCGGTGGCATAGCACAGGTAGTGGCTGTCACCAGTGGAGTAGCTGAAGTAGTAGGTGTCGCCGCGCTTGTGCATCCAGGCCGCCTCGAAAAACCGCCGGTCGTGGTCGTCAGCATCGATAGGCTCGCCGGTCTCGGGGGCAAGAATCACGATCTCGCGAACCTCCTCGGCGAACTGGTGCATGTCGTCGGTGAGGCGGGCAACGCGGGGGCCGAGAGCCTTGGCGCCAGGGCCGGAGGGCTCCTTGGGCCCGAGCCATGAGGCATCGTAGGTGTCGGCGTTGCCCTTTTGATAGCACTGCAGCTGGCCGCCCCAGAGACCGCCAAAGTAGAGGTAGGCCTGGCCGTCGGTGTCGACAAAGGACGCGGGGTCGATGCTGTAGCTGCCCTTGATGGGCTCCGGGTCGGCGGTGAAGGGGCCCTCGGGGCGGTCGCCGACGGCCACGCCGATGCGGAAGACGCCCTCCTTGTCGCGGGCGGGGAAGTAGAGGTAGTACTTTCCGTCGCGGCCTTGAGCGGCGTCGGGTGCCCAGAGCTGCTTCGACACCCATGGGATGTCCTCGGTGCGGAGAACGACGCCGTGGTCCACTACGGGGGCCGCGGGATCGAGCGAGTCAGTGCTAAAGACATGGTAGTCGGCCATGTCGTACTGGTCGCCATTGTCGTTGAACTGGATATCGGTCTCGCGGTCGTGGGACGGGTAGATGTAGACGCGACCCTCAAAGACGTGGGCGGACGGGTCGGCCGTGTAGAGGTGCGTGATGAGGGGAGCCATGTTCGGTTCCGCGGGGTTGGTTCAGAGTTGGAGAAAGTTTTGGGGTGCGGGGTAATGTGCGGGGTACAGGGAGGGGTGATCTTCAGGGACAATATATCGAGAGAAGGAGGAGGGAGATGTAACGATGACGAGAGGGATCTACCTGTGATATATAGACCTGGAATGGGCCGCTTGGGCCGTCTCATGGGAAACATTTCCATGGGAGTCGAGGGCGAGCGTGTTCGGCATGCTGGCTTGGCTGCCGGCGGGTGGGTGTCGCTCGAGGGAAGGCTTCACGCAAGAGTCCAATTTTTGAATTTATCCACATTTAACCGTCCGGCCATCGTGCCGAGCCTGGTGGGAGAATGCCAGCAAGGCGGCTCAGCGGGGTTCATGCCGGTGACCATTACGTTGAGTCTTGCGCCCAGGCGGCTCAAGGAACTGTGGTTTCAATGGTTGACGACGCTTGTGTGCTTCTCGGGTTGGCGCGGTGATGGTGAACGGCGAAGTCTTGACCGCGGGGAACCTCGTGAGGTGTTCAACGATTGGCTATTTGGGTGGGTGTTCGGGAGCTTCTCCGCACATGCGAAGACCCGCCAAAGCTGCTCAGGTGAGGCAAATATTGCTAGAGTGTGGAGAGACGGGCGGTTGAATAGGTCTTTCGATGTTTGGAAAGAGTCGGGTGTGGAGCGAAGTCTCGCGCAACCGGCCCCATCAGAAGTTGGGTGACCATGCTCAGGCGAACGTATCGGCCGTGGCCACAAGTGCCGGCCCTATCAGCCCACAGTTGAGCTGCATCACCCTCGCGCGATGTCCGTCGGGTCTTTGGTGGGCTGGTGGCATGTCTGTGGCTGTACGAGGGCTGCTGTAATTTCCGACGTCCCTTTCTGTTTCCTCGGAGAAGGACAGTTTCAGTTGGTTTCGGGGCTGAGAAGGCGCTGAAAAGAATTTAGATTCAAGCCCTCCCCGTCAACAGGTCCCTTCTTCAGGAAGTTGAATGCATCGGATGGCGGGAGTTCGGCCTTGCCAAGGCATTCTCTCGGGAATATCACCGCGTTCACACCTGATCGTGTATTCCACACTCGAACTTCTTGCAAGTTTTGTAAGACGAGAAGAAGGAAAGCGGCAAATTACCACCTTAGGTCCGACAACGTCTCGTCCGGGTGACCTCTGATAGGCTGCCCTTCATGACGTCGTTCAGCCCCTGGGCGGCCCACTTCTCAGCCTCGAGAAGAACACTCCACGCTCTACACGCTCTCCAATGCCATCGAAAGACCACAACCCCTTGAACATAACCGCCACCTATTGGACAATGGGTAAGCATCGCAACTCTGAAAGCATCATCCTGTGATGTCCCCCGCGAGGGCTGAGTGTCACAAGACTGGCGCTTCAGTCGACCGTTCCCACCTTGCAAGGGCTCCTCCCGGTTCTTCTGCTCTCTCTCTCGATCTCAAGCAACACGCCCTTTGCCATTTCCAAGGGGAGCACATTTCTCGTTAATCGCAATCATGCTCCCCACGCCACTACCTACCAGCGGCACCGACGTTCGCGACCGCTCCGCACCGCGCTGTCCTTGCACCCCAAGCAACGGCAACGGGCCTCTACGGTTATGTTTCGCACCGCTAAAGCTTTGTGTTCGGCATCATGACTTGCGCCAACATCTTGCCGCGGTGCTATGGGAGCATCCTGGCGGCCACCAACTACGTTGATACCTCGACTTCTTGTCTCTGCGCCTTCGGGATGCCCCTACCTAAGCTGCCACTTCAACGCGCTCTCGGCTGTTGGATGCTACGAAGACCTTTTGAGCACTGTGTGTATGTCGCCAGCCCATCATCATTGGTCTTTCGACCAATACTACCTACCTAGGTAGGTAAGGTAGGTAACCATCTTCCCCAGCTTCCGGCAGATTGGAACTCATTGATATTTGCACAAATTCTAGAGTCACTGTCTTTTTGAGCTTCGAGTATGTCGGTAGGCTCGAGCCTTCTCCTATCTGCTCTAACGATTGCCTAATATCATCAACACCATCACCGCAACTGATCAACCCCCTTCAACATGGCAAGTTGTGCAGAAGAACCACAAGGACGCCGGTCAGCTGTTGAAGGCCGAGTGCACGAAAACCGGTTTCACGCTGGTAGACGCGAGCAGTACGGTGTACTTTGCAGGCTTCAATGGTTGCAATGGAGAACGTCCGGGGTGTTGTCTTTGGCTAGTCGCCGCGACGTCCACATCGGAGCTGGATCTGGACTCTGCATATACCTCTGGAGATCTCGCCACAAGAAGAAGAAGAAGCTTGAGGCCGAAAGAAATGCCGGTGGGATTGCTGTTCCTCCCCATGGCTCCCGTCCTCAGGTCCAGAAGCAGCCCATGACACAACAACTCGCCATGCCGCGCCGCCATGCCGCGCCGCCAACATATGCAATACCCTCCGGGGGTCATGCCTCCTGTGCCGGACCTCTCAGGACGGGGTAGCCTTGTGACCGACATATCTGCGCCGTCTCCCGCGCCTCTTGTGGCCCAAAGCACTGGTACGTCTAATGGGGTGTCAGAGCGGTCAAGCTCTTTTGCAGAATGGGGGTCAGTTTTCTGATACGCCCATACAAGTATCCCCATAGCATTCGACCAGCCACGGTACCAGCAGCCCATCCTGGTTGCTAAACCTTACGAATGCTAGAAACAAGGATGAGCTCAACCTTCCTCACAGCGACCCCCACATGTCTAACACGCTGCGCCGTACGAGTTGTCACAACAATCATCTCATCAGTTACCCCAAGGACAAACAGGCCAACAGCAGCTGTTCTAGCCGGCCACGAATCAGCATCACTAAGGCGCAGCCGGCCAACCGCTGCACACCTACGCCCAACAGCTCCCACAACAACCCTTCCCGCCAAGTCAGCAGGGACAACGGGTCTGCTACCAACAGCAATACCAAACTCCACCACATGTCATCCCTGGGATGAGCGCAACCCGGCGGTTAATCTACTGCAAGAAGTAGCAGGAAGTCAAGTCCATTCATAATTGGGGAGTGTAGACGCGCTTGGGGTTAGCGTTCAATACTTAATTCAGACACAGGATTGGAAAACTCAGTGTACCTACATACCTAATGTATTTCAGATACATCAGGAAAAGGAGCGGGCTCAGCCTGGGGATTGGCTCTAAAAGTCCATTGCATGCCGTACGGGTCTTGCCTGTCCGAAACTCCCATCAAATCGGAATCAGACCAACGAAATATTAAAGACATGAGGATGGCATAGCATGCAGGGAAAACGCAGATGAGTCCCACACCCTTGAGCATACACGACCTCGCAGAACCCTTCTGTCCAGTTCCACCGAGTAATTCGATTGGTCCGGGGAAGGGGCAAACATCCGGCATGCTTGGTGGCAATAGAAAGGGGGAAATTGAAGGGCGATGCTTGACAACTGAGCAGTCAGAATTGAGAGGTGAGAGCCCGACGTGACAACGACAAGGGCTGTCCGCATGGCCTGATATGGATATCATCAGACCTCGAACGGTGGTGAGGATCAGAGACACAGACTTCAGTATCCTCTCACAAAGCTTTTTGCTAGCTCGGAGGTTCTATGGATATCTTTTGCCCGCTTCTCTGGAACTGGCGATAACATCCATCTTGGCAGCTGTTGCGAGGTGATATATCTCACGGTCATTGCGGGCTCTCAAGTGCGCAATAGGTATGGCGACGAAATCAGATGTGCTTTGATCTCTGGCTCGAAGTGCCGCAGAATGTGTTGCCCAACGAGAAGCATCCGTTTCACGAATGCTACGCTGGACCTGCATGTCATGAATCGAGGTGGTTTGCCGATAGAAGGAGCCGAGCATCGGAGCAGGTTGCCATCTCAGACATGCATGCTATAATGTGCAGAATCTTGCTTCATCACCGCCTTAGCACTATGAACCTGCTTAAGCTGGCATGAGAGAAGTGAGATATGACGAAGGAGAATTCGACACGATCATGCCGGCGGTCCAATCATATCAAGAGTTTGTCTGGTCAAGAAGTTTGTTGGCTTTGATATGTCGATTCTCAAACTCTTGAGGCTAAGCTTCTGTGTTGCTCATGATACTCTTCCGACAGACATCCCTTGCAGGCCCGTTCGGTGAAGCATTTCCTGAAGAGGTACTTGGAAATTTCACCGGTTCTCCATCCCTTTTAAGTGGCGGTGAGCATCTAGGTGTGGCTGCAGCCGGTCAGTGCCGGGAACACAACTGGCCGACATCTGGACAATTCGGAATGGAGCCGAGGGTCTGGGTCGGCCAGCTGCTCTGCATCATGCAAGCAAGAGGTCTGTCGCAGGTACGCCTACACATTGTGATAAATCACTTGAAACCAACAGGGGGGCGACGGGTGCGGCCTCTTGCCGCTCTCCCGCCCGATCAAGGACCATGGTAGGCTGATGGTGGAGAATCCCCGAGTCGGCTTCTTCAAGCATATCGGCGAAGGGAAACCGGCATGATCGAGGGAGACGTGTTTGACATTCGTAGGCTGCGGGTGCACCTCGGGCAATGGCGCATTGCTCCCCTCGGAAGTGTTCGACGGCGGGGAATGAGACGGAGCGAACGAGGGCGCTATCCGCATATAAGAGAAACCGGCGTGGCCTCGATACCATGCTTACTTCCGCTTGCAGCGGGAAGACACAGCTCCATGATTCCTGCACGGCGAACCGGGAGGCTCAAGATTGGTGGACCAGCTACTCCGGAGTCGCCGGGCCAAGGGGTTGACGCGAAAACTACTCAGCGGTTGTCCACGTCGACTTACATGAAAGTGGCGGCTTGTGATCAGCTGTACTTCTCATCGAACAAATCCCGCTCGTGATACAGCATCCAGATGGTCCGGGTGTGGCGGAGTTTGGCGGAAGGTGTGTAGAGGCCAGTTCAACGGCTACACTTCCCGGCGAGGGGGCTCAGGACGGGTGGTGAAATGACCTTGTTGCCTCGTAGTATTCCTCGTCCAAAGGTTCGAATGTGGAAACCCGGGATTCAGGGGACTTTTGAAACGTGTGAAATGATGCTGGTCGGAGAACTTGAGGCTCGGCAAGAATGCAAGTATTCAGAATTTCCAATTACCGCTTTCGGCAGACGAAGATCTCCTTGCGCGTCTCCCGTTGATGATTGGTTGGAAAGTGGCAGGGGTGCATCTCACCACCACGTTCGGGCGAGCAGTCTGCTGCATTTACTCGACGCAAGTCGACGAAAATGAACGCAGCCACAGCTGCCATGGGATCCGTCGACTTTTCTTCTTGATGTGGGGGGCAGAGATGATGAGCTTACCTACGTGCGTTATGGACGGAGGTGGTGCGGATGCGCGAAGCGTCAATAGAGGGAGGCGCAACAGCCTGGTGTCTGCCTAATGGACGACGGTTCTTCGCCTCACCCACCCGTCCTTTTCGAGAGGCTTCCACCATTCTTAGAGATCGCCACGAGGGTTGATCGTCTCTGTCGCTTATCAAGTTTCCCGTCACCTTTTCCTGGTTTAAGAGACATCTTTTGCTGTCTGGCTTGCCACGAAAACTGTACTCGCCTTGCGAACGACGATGCTCTTCGGGAGGCTTCAGTGGCAGTAGCTCATATCGACCAGTCACTACTCTCACAGCCTCGCAGATCGACCTCCTTGCATCCAACACAGCGGAGTACGATGCGGACTGACAGTAATAAACACTGGAACGCAGGGTTAAATTTGCATTATTGTGCAGGCAAGCCGCTTGAACGCAACAAGCCCGAACCCATTGGACGATCAAGGGGCTTCGAGACATCCGATTGACCTTTGGCGTTCCGCCTCATTTGGAATGCATTTTGGGACGACCGAAGAGCTTCTTTAACCAGGGCAGCCCGCCTTCGAGCAGGCTCTTGGCAGACTCTTGAATATCGAAAAACCGCAAACCCCTAGATCCCGGAGGCAAGAACTGCCGCCGTCAAGGTCATGGGTCAGCCAGATGATACGTTAGATGGAAGCTCTCCAGCACAAGGTGACTATGAACGTTCCTTGGGGACACATATTGAAATGGCTGACACAATACCAGTTTGTCTGGATGGTTTGCAGCCGCCCACAGTAGAGGTATCTGTACATGATGAGGAGGGAAAGGCAGAGGACACTCCGAAAGACCAAGAAGGCGGCAGTCCATCATCCCATGAGAAATCACCCGAGCCGGTAAAGGCCGCACCTTCGGAAGCACGGCTCCCACCCGCGAAGGATTATGGAGTGCAGTGGGAATGGGATGAGGAAGCAAAAGACTACATCTACATGGGTATGGAACTCACTGGACACCTTCTGTCGGGAAGCCCGCTGACACCGCACAGATAACGGCCGCAAGCTGCTATACACTGCATACCAGAGATCCCGAGGCGACAGGGCTGCGAGTGAACTCAAGAGCCCCACGCCACAATCTAAATCTCTGAATACTACGCCTGCCGAGAAACCCCCACAAGTGTCTTCTCCAGTCTCGCTTGCTTCGGAAGCTGAGAGCTGGGTAGACCTTGGAGGTGCGTTGGAAGACACAGAAAAGGATCAGCAGATCATACGTTCTCCGCGTAACTTACCGGCAGAGCCCATACCCAAGGCGCTGTCTCCATCGCCATCCAAGAAAAGGGCTTTTGAAGAGCCCCTCGACGAACGTATGTTTCTTTCCTTGCCAGTCACCAAATGTCCTTGTTAACGCTTCCCAGGCTTTAAAAAGGTGGAGAAGCCTAAGCGTTTCTTTTCGGTCGGTCGGATTTTCAAGACGGTGTGGTTCGAGCCTCGTGGTTCTGAGACGCCTGTACGGCGCGCAGATCTGGAGTGGTCAGACAATTGCACCACCCCTTTCCACGGGAAGAGGCCGCTTGCCAAGTTTAGGTGGTTCGTCGTAGTCCGTAAGCGGTTGAACCACTCGCTCTGCTTTAGTATCACAACTTTTGCTGGTCCGGGAACAGCCAAGTCAAGACGAGGGCGAGCTGTTGACTTTGTTGTTCTTCATTCCTCCGATATCGAGCCTCCCAAGCCATACGACGAGGAGGCCATCACTCGCATCCCCATTGGTGTGATCATCGAAGAGGACGAACAGTATATTTCTCCACTTGCCCGGCTAGACTGTAGCCGTCTGTACACCGTGGAGGATGATTTGGAAGTCATGAAAATCGGCCGGGTGAACCCAGAATCGCTACCGCATCTCGAAGAGTATTATAAAGAATGCGTCAATTAAGGTTGGATTCTGGAAATGAGAGAAAAGGGTTGGGTAGCGTTGGGCTGTGATTGGATTGGGATATGAAGATTGTTCGAAACTGATAGACGAATGAGAATAACCCTGAGGTGTCTCTGCGACCCCAACTTGCACTTTTCTCATCGGGTTTGGACAGAGCCAGTCAAATTGTAGTCCTCATACTACTCTACCAAGATCGCTATCAAGGTCGTCGAAAAGGGGTGCGAAGCTTACCCCTAGGCAGGTTGCGGGCCCCTGCAAGCCTTCAGCGCGCTTGCGCGGGAGAGTCATTATGGCGGACGGAGCTGGGGCGTAATACATCAGTGGAGGCGATTAGGTGTGAGACAGGCGCGCCAGGCTCACGCCATTTCATGATGGTGATTCGATACAGTGCTTCGACTCCCTCCAGTCACCGAGACTCTTACCACCGGCCACCGCTTGCCTGCCCGGAGGAAATGCTATATCCTTCCAGTGGACACGATTTTGAGAGGCAATCCGGTGTAACCGCGTGACCGATACGCAGTGCACCCTTCAAAGCCAGCTTCTAAACATCAACACTACCCTCCGAGCGTTGAAGCATAATGCCTAGAAATCTTGCACCCCAGTCTCACCCGTTAATATCCTCTCCGGCCTCTCCCCCTTTCCCCCCTCTTCCCCATCCTCGCCAACCCACTCCGGCGTCTCCTCATCAAACCACGCCTCCTCCCTCTCCGTCCGCTCCAGCACATCATACTCCTCCTCCATATCCACCCTCACATACTCAAAGTCCTCATCCTCCCCACGCACAAACCGTTCCCGCAGAAACGCCTCCCATTGCTCCCTCCCCTGCGATTTCGTCTTTGGCGGTGGCAGGTCATCTACCGAAACCACCCCCGCGGGGGCACACGCCGACGATGGAGCTTGTGACTGGGAGCCACTCCCCCGCGCTTCTTCCTCGCGTGACAGCTTTGCGAGCCTCTCCTCTCCGCGGAGAAGAGATCCTTCGAGCACGCGCGCGTACCCCTTCGCGCGCCCGTCGGCTTCGCGCTCAGCGGGTGTGAGGAAGCGGCGGATTAGGGTGTCGTAGAGGAGGGGGTCTAGTTGGGGTGATGAGTCGTGAGTGGTATTGGGGTGAGAGGGATGTGAGGACTAACCGGCGAGCTCGTTCTCGGATGACTTGAAATAGCTTGGGTTGCGGTGGAGGTACTCGCGGCGACGGTTTTGGATGCGTATTTGCTCGGACCGGGAGGAGGAGCGTGGTGGTCGAGGCTGGGGTTTGGAAAAGAGATCTTGTAAGTTCGGCGGCGGGGGTGGAGATTCCATGTGAGGCGCCATGGTTGTTGGGAAAAGTCGATATCAAATGGATGGTGTTGAGAGGTTTGGGGCTGTTAGCGATTGCAACGGATCAGCAGTGCAAATTGGGTGTATGAGATGATGTGAACTGAAGCGACGGGTCGGTGGCGATGTTCATGATGGCGAATTTACTGGATAAAGTGTATTTGGAGTTGCGGGGGCGGGGTAGGTAAGGTTGAACAAACAGCGACCTCTCCCATCCACACACCTCAGAACAGACGGATACTGCAGAAAGGTTGCAAGGCTGAGACAAAAGAATGCCCTATGGCTAAGATGTATTCTCGAAAGGTGCAGGCTGTGAATACTCTGATAAGATGCAACATCATAGCCCGGTGTTACAATGTGGAAGTTCTACATAAACATATCTGCTTCCAAGCTGGACAATTGTGATACCCTGAACATGTCTGCTTCCCATATCTCTGCCCCGAAACTCCTTACTTGCGTAAACCGTCTATCCAGACACACCTGTACGGACATGACCGACCAAACATCTGTCGCTCATCGCTGACAAATGCAACCAAACTCACGCTTCCCGAGCAGCCGATGCCAGCGACGTTCCATGCCGATGCCGCTTCAAGCCATGATGCTTCTCCCTCCATCGGCTGTCGTCCGATTCCTCACCCGCACCTTCATCACACCGTGCGCCAACCTCTTGACGTCCTTCCCGCCATTCGCCCCCTCTTTTCTTTTCACGCCGACCACAGCGCTCGGTGCAAACAACAGCGCCTCTCCAACCCGCAGCGCCACAATCCGCGAGAAGAGCTCCATGCCGGGATCTCCGTTCCCAAGGGACAGGGCTTCAAGGCCATCAACCTCGTCTTCGTCGGTGAAGCCTACTTGCATCTTCTGCGCTTGCTCCAACAGCCGGGCCCCGCTGGAAACGCCAGCTAGATGCTTACGCAGCGCATTCAGCCAATCCGGCGAAGTGAATCTGTGAACAACGGTAACGCTGCAGAGATCGAGGAGCTTTGGTGAGATGGTGGGCTCCTGGGTGGAAATAACAACGCGTGCCCCCATATGACGCTGCAGGCGGATTGTTGCCAGCAGGGCCTCGGTGAGGGTCTGGCATTCGGCCGAGTCGTTCATGTATTTATGCGCCTCATCGAGGGCGATGATGCGACCAACATCATCGCAGGGCTGCTCCAGGAAGAGGCTGAGACAGATGTTGAACAGCGAACACGCCATCTCAGCCGTGACGCAAGGGCACGAAAGATCCACGATGGTGAGGCCCCCACTCTGTGGCGTCCAGTCGGTACCGGCCTGGGGCGAACCGTTCTTCTTCTTGCCGCCGCTTGGTGTGCCGCCACGTTTTGGAGTGAACATGTCAAAGGCTTTGGCCTGGTCTTCGACCATGAAGCTCTCTAGCGTATCGAGGCGCTGTTTTAGAGGAGAGAGCTGCATGTCCGTGAGTTGCTCCAAGGCCAGCATCTGCTTGAATTTGGAGTAGCTGAAGCTGCCGCCGCTGCGCTGCTGGGAGACGCGCAGCTCGCGGAGGATCCTGTTCACGACATGGAGGTACAGTGGCATGCCTCCCGACGTGACGGCCATCAAGTCGAGCATGCGCTTCGTGTTTAAATCCGACTCGTTCAGACGAAGCTCTTCGACTGTGACGTTAGCAAAACGTCCGTACATTCGCTGAGTACTGTCAGTTTGGGTCCAGAGAGTTGCATCGCTGGGGCTTCTTACCTTCATGGTCCTGATATTCGTCGGTGGGCAGAGCACGCGGACTTTAATGTCTTTATTGGACGAAAGCCATGCAGCCTCGCATGGGGAGCCTCCAGTGTCAGAGATGAAGGTGTCGTAGTGAAAGACGATTCCCGTCAGGGGGCGTGGGAGGACATTTGCTTCGCATGGTGCAAGAGCGTTCTCCAGCAAGCAAGAGAGCGTGTGACTTTTCCCAGAGCCCTGAGAGCCACAGATGAAGAAACTCGAAGGCGCCGATATGTTCCAAAACACACGTTTGTCGGCATCTGGCTCGGCCACTCCGCTGACATCCCCTGCCAAAAGTCCGTACTGATCAAAGGGCTTGGCCGTGGCGCTCCCGGGTATTGTGCGGGTGTATTGACGAACTGCTTCAGTGAAGATGGGGGTGGTCTTGATCTCATTAAGTTCATCCATCCCAGGATGGTGCTCGAGCAGTCGGAGATGCGCTGCTCGCATTGCTTCCTGGCTTTGGGGAGGCATGCTTGCCGCAGGACGAAGATTCTTTCGAGGGGGCTCGACTGAACAGGGAGGCTCAGTTTGTTGAGAGGGCGCGATCTGAGCGGGAGCTACGCTTGGACGAGGGGCAGCTTGATGAGAAGCAGTCTGGCGGGGGATGGTCTGGCGAGGGGGGTTGCTTGGGCGGGGGCTGTTGTTTTCCTCCTCCTCCCCCTCGCTGCTGCTATCCTCTTGGCTGCCGCTCCCGCTCGAGGAGGCCGATTTGTCTGTGAGGGAAGCGTTCGAACTTGACGCAAGCGACGCCATGCTGGTCTTGTGCTGTGGTTGCACTGGAGCCTGCGTTTGCGGCAGCTTCAAGGCCGTCATTTCTTTGGCCAGGTCGTCCATGACGGGTGCCGGCGTCGGCGTGATTGGCGTTTGCGATGGCGCAGGGAACTGGGAGTCTGACGAGTTGGAGATGAAGGTGGTGTTGGCCAAGCTGAAGAGGGACTGCCTCTTCCGATCCGGCGTCCTGTCAGCTTCCCGGGAGCTCCGCAGGCGGGGTGTGGGCAGGCGGGTTGCGTCTTTCGGTTTGAAGGAGAAGTCGAAGGAAGTGGCGTCGAACGCAGCAGGGCTGGAGAGGAGCGACTTGGAATCTGATGCCATGTTGGATACCTAGGTTGGGACGGCAAACGTGCAAATACAGCTTCCTCGCCCAAGATTTCGAATATCAAAGGAAGTGAACGGCAACACAGATGCCGTCAAAGACCGAGGGCCCGGCTGCGTCTCAAAGTCACTCTGGTTGCCTGCCACCAAAGGTGCAGAATATCAAGCAAGACTCCGTGTTATCTAAGACGTGAGGACGGGTCTCAGCGGGGTTGCGGATGCGGGAAACAAAAGAATTTATCGGCGGTAGGCAGGGATGCGCGATCCGCGACCGCGACCGCGACCGCGATTGGCCATTAAACTGCTCCACAATGGGAAAGGCCTTACCTGAGCCGCACTGGAACATCGAGACCAGCCACTCTCGGACGATTCTGGGCTATCTGGTGCGGTAGAGATGTGCATGCTAATGGCTCCCGCTTGGGAGTCCAATTGCCTTGCAAAGTCCAGTTGTAAGGGAAGGCCATGGCGGGGGACCGAGAACGTGGTTGAGTGCTCGTTGCCTAGTGCCCGAGCACTTGGAGACCACAAACGGCGCGGAGAGATGGTACACTGGTCTGGGGTCTGGGGGCGAGTGCATGCAGTGCGGTTCAGGATTCGGTGCGCTGCCTTAGTTCATCGCCTTTGGCTTTGCTGGTTGGGGGATATGCTGTCCGAGCAGGTCAACACAGAAGCAGGCAAATGCAGCCGACCTGCTTCGAGGTCACCAGACAGGCAAACAAGAACTGGCGAACGCGGGGGAATTTCTTCGAAGCAGCGAATGCATCTCCATTGGTTGCAGATAGGCTGTCCTTGACGCCCCGAGACATCGAGAAGCCCCTGGATGGACGCGGAGCGCAGAAGACCTGGACGTCAAAAGAGCGTTTGAACCGTTGGCAAACTGTTGCGGCTTGCCGTCTCCAATTGGCCCGGGCCGGAGGTCTGCGCTGGTCGGATCTGAATTGCAAAGGCGATCGAACCTTTGCCAAGCCGTCCTTATCGATTTGAAAGCTCCCTGCTGGTGGTGTTGCTGCTGCAACCACAGCTGCGCTTACCTGCGCAGCGTGTAATGGAAACAAGACAGACAGGGGGAAGGGTCTCCGCGATTTCCAGGCGGTTTGTATTTGGTTTGCTTCCCCCTCTTCGTCCCCTACATCCACTCGTCTCCATCACGTTCTTTCCCGCTGTCGTCTCGTCTCGCCCGTCGGGGCCGCCCATGCCGCATACTGTCAGTTCTCTGATGGGCGACCTCAAGGCGAGACTGCGAGCGAAGTTCCCGCGTAGGACCTCGGGCATCTCGCTGCTCGCTCCCGACAAGAGCAGTGCCGCCAGCACCAGCGGCAGCGACACTCAGGGTCGGCGGTTTTCGGACGCTGCGGGTGGGGGAGCGGATGTTGCCAACGGGAGGACCAAGAGAAGCGTGGGCGGAAGGAGCGGGGATGGGGCCTCTGAGCCCAGCCACAGGCACCAGGCACAGGCCGCGCCACCAGACGCCATGGAAGCGAGAGACAGGCTGAGACAAAAGGAAACTTCAAAACAGGAAATCGAGCCTGCAGTGCAGAAGCCACCCACCGACGTCAGAGCAACCAGCATCGACAGCGACAACGACAACGACACCGCCGTCGACGTCGGCGACGAGATCCATCAGCATCCAGTCGAGAAGCAGCGCACTGCTGTCGCTGTTGCTGCAGCACCTGGGCACAGGGACGTAACCCCCCACAATGCCGCTAACGCGATTCAATCTTGCACTATGCATGCAACGGGCAGCGACGGCCCGGACATGAGCGAGAACGATCAGCGCGTTTTGATGGTCAAACTTTCTCGAGTCGATGAATCATTGCCGGACACCGCCACCGACAACAACAATTTAAGTGTCCGCCCAGAGCCTGCTCTCGACACAACAACAGCAGTAGCCCATGCCGCCGCCGTCGACAGTCCATCACCCAGCTCTGCCGTCCCGGCCGAAGCCCTCCGCAGAATCAAGCTCAGCGATCCTCCAGTCAACCTTCCACCAAGTCATGCCACCGGGGCTGCAAACCTCAGCCAACAAAACTCTCTGAGCTTGCGGCAGTCCTCATCGGCTCACCCTCCCGCTGTTCCCACGCGGCGACAGAGTCTTTTGCCAAGCCGACAGGCGACGCTGATCCGGACGCTGCTCGCAGCGCAGACCGGTGACCTTGACGCCGACGTCCTCCTCCCGGTCAACGCAAACATGGTCACTCGGAGGATATGGGTTAAGCGGCCTGGTGCCTCGGCCACGTCCCTCGCTATCAACGAAGAAGACCTGGTTGATGACGTCCGCGAAATGATTCTGCACAGATACGCCAATTCTCTCGGCCGCCAATTCGACCCCCCCGATTTGGTCCTCCGCGTTACACCTAGGAGTCAGGGACAAGAGCGTTCGCTGTGGCCGAACGAGCCAATGGCACGCACGCTAGATGCCTACTTCCCCGGCGGCCAAGTGGTGGACGAGGCGTTGGTCATTGACATCCAGCCCCGCCGCACCCCTCGGGCATCTCCTAGAACTGGACCGCCCCACGCCCAGCATCTTACATCTGCATACTTTGAAGAGACCCGCCCGATGGAGGCTGGGACTGACTACTTCGGCCCGGAAGCGGCGTCAAATCCGGCGGTCATCTCGGCCGCGGGCGGCAACGGCACCGCCCATCCTCATGCCATGTCGGTTCTCAGCACGGGACAGGTACCCCAGATCCCCTCTCCCGGCGGGACGAGGTCGAGGCCCTATCGCGATCGGCAAGACCGACCTCGACTAGGGCGTCAGCACACCTCGTCGCCGACGGTAATGAACGTGGTGGGCGCGGGCGGCTACTTGGCCACGAATCACGGTACGCAACAGACTTGCTTGAACTTGGTCGCTCTCGTGCTCATCCCAATGCTTCTACAGATCAGTCCGCTCCAGGACCTCCGCCAAGTGCTCCTCCTCTCCCCACTCCGCCTGCCCAACAAGCAGCGGGGCCCATCCACATTCCCCGAACTGCCACGCCTCCACCTAGGACGGCTTCGCCCCGCCCGCCGATCCCACGGCCTAAGAAGAAGAAGACGACAGTCGAGCATCCGAAGCTCCGACCCGGGGCACTAAGCGTCGGTGTGCCCCCGATCAACGTATTAATCGTTGAGGACAACATAATAAACCTCCGCTTGCTTGAGGCTTTTGTGAAGCGCCTGAAGGTGCGCTGGGAAACCGCCATGGACGGTCGCGATGCCGTCAAAAAGTGGCGCGCCGGGGGGTTCCATCTTGTCCTGATGGACATACAGCTTCCGGTCATGAGCGGTTTGGAGGCCACCCGGGAGATTCGCCGCCTCGAACGTATGAATTCCATCGGAGCATTCGCCAAGCCACCTCCAGCAGTTGGGTCTAAGGGGCCGAGGGCGAAGGCAGACGAGGTGGGTGAATCCGCTAACGGCGCAGCGGAAGAGCCAAAGGAGACCGCCAACGAAAACGACATACTCGAGAATCGCGAGCTATTCAAGGGCCCGGTTATCATCGTTGCCTTAACCGCAAGCTCGCTCCAGAGTGATCGACACGAAGCACTAGCGGCAGGCTGTAATGATTTCCTGACCAAGGTATGTACCCAGTGTAGCTTCTCTTCCGACCATGTGTGCTGACACGCTTCGTGCAGCCAGTTACTTATGTCTGGTTGGAGAGGAAGGTGGTGGAATGGGGTTGCATGCAAGCGCTCATCGACTATGACGGTTGGAGGAAATGGAAGCGCTACAGCGAACCAGACAAGGAAGCTAAGGAAGTGGATCCCAAAGGGGTTGCTAAAGTGGGATCCAAGGTGGTTGCTAAAGTGGAACTCGGGACGGTTGCTGCAAAGGATGGCTCCTCCTCATCATCTACTGTCAAAGGAGTCAAGAGCTAGCTCGGGCCATGTTGTTCGATTTTAGAGAGCATGATCACACGCAGTGTTTGGCGGATGGGGAGTTTGTGTGGTTTTTTGTTTTGGTTTCTGGGAACGATACCAGCATGGATTACACGAAGCATGCGGAATGGAGGTAGGGCGTTGCTTTATATCCTTTTCTTTAATCGAACTCAGCGGACGGGAGACTCGGGTTTTGGTTAATAGGTAGTGTTGTTTTACCTAGGTAGCCAATGACTTTGACGCCTAGAGGTGGTTTCGAGAGCGGTGTGATCTTGGGTCTATGAGGAGTGCGTGCGCACTACGCGCGCAATGAATGAGTCAGTATCATATCAACGCCCCAGGCGCATATCTGCTAGTGCCCCTGGATCGTGAGCTTGGTACATTGATGCTGAGGTTGAGTCGGGCATCATGGTCCCCAAGACCCTAACCCTATGGCCACCGTCTTCTGATGCCGCGATTGGCTACCCAGTCCCGAAGTGGGACCAGGAACAAAGTTCAGGTCGACCAGAAATTTCAACCGCCGAGCTGCTCTACAAAACCGAGGTGGCCACATCGACCACCAACGCTCTCCAAGATGCCGCCGCGGTTACCAGCTGGCTGCTCTGCGCAGCTGGTCAATTGCCTCGACCGACCCTCATTATGCGCGACACAGAGGGCCGCCACTGCTGCGGGCCGGCCATCTTGGCCCTCACCAACAGCACAACAGTCGTCCGGCTTCTCCACCACAGCGCCGCGTGAGCTCACAACCCATCAGCGCAAGTTCTGGCAATGGATACGAAAAGGAGCTGGGAAGGGTCTGCGAAACCACAAGCCAGGTCAGACCAACTACATACCCAACAAGGATGCCGACAAGGAAGCGCCATTTCCAAACAACCCTCTGTTCAAGAGCAAGCCGGTGCTGTCGGACGAGGCGCGCGAGCGTATCTGGAGGAACGTCATGCAGAAGGGCCTGCCACTGAAGGCGGTATCGGCGCGTCACGGAGTCGACATGCGCAGAGTGGCTGCTGTCATACGGCTGAAGGAGATTGAGAAGACGTGGGAAGCACAGGTTAGTAATTTTCCCTTCACCGTCTTTCACCACCCTAGCTTCGCATGATGATTCTACAAAACAAATTCGATTAGTCTTGAAGACAACCCCATGGTTAGAAACTTTGGCTATATGCCCTTCTGATGGAAGCGCTGCTACTCAATATCTTGAGAGATTTGGTTTCAGGCGGTCGCTGACATTCTGATTAGGGCAAGCCGATGGCTCTTCCGTACTCCAAGGCGGTCCTGTCAATGCTTCCAACACACGACTGCAAGCCCGACTCGCCACCGTTCGAGGCCATCAACGAGATGCACGTTCACAAGTACACCCAACAGCAGATCTTCCTGCCCACGTCCGAATCGAGACATTTTACGCGCGCCGATGCTGCCAAGGCTTTTGGCGAGAAGATCCTGCCACCCGAGAAGAAGATGTGGGTGCCTGAGCTGCTCCAGTACGAAAAGGACCTTGTCGGGGGCGCCGGTATCCAGGAGGCCAGGACACGGTTCCTCCAGGCCACCGCCAAAAGTGAGCAGGCGCTGGCGGCGAAGCACGCGGAGGAGGACAGGATCGCTCAGGAGCACAATGTACGCGTCAACACGGACCGATTCCAGTTTCGCTTTGAGGGCATCAGCGTCGACTCGTCAGGGAAGACCGGTCGACACGTTCGGGGCGTTGGCTGGAGGTATGGCGTGCCTCACAACGACCGCAAGCCAGGGGCTGTCAAGATCCCGACAAAGGTGGAGTGATACCCTGAGCGACCGTCTCGGCCTCGTGTACATTCAAGGCGACGTATCCTGATGTTCACCACGACAGATGACGTTGTCTGGCCAGTGTAATATTGTATTTATCAGGGGTCAGGGGACCTCGTTAGCTGGCAGCGGTCGTGTAGAACACGCTGCTAGTCTCCCCCCAGTCTTTGTACCAACAAATAGAAAGCGGTAAAAACCACCGGGGCCGTCTCCGTTGCAACAGACCAATCGGCCGTGTCTCTTCTAGGTATCCGAAACATTCACGACGAGGTTCTTCCGCAGTTGCTCGACCGTCTCTCGGGAAACGCGGCAATGATCAACGACGTAGCTCTCCACGGAGCCGTACTTCTCCCGGATCATGGCAAGCGTTGCGAGCATGTTCTCCTTGCTGTGTCAGATCAGTCAACCTCCGCCTCAACAGTGCCAGCCTCACAGGTGGCAACATACCTCGCAGTGACCATCCTCTCGGCCCGCGGACGGTCTCCAAACAACGCCGGGCGGCTGATGAGCTGCTGCACGATTTCCTCCTTGCGTGAAGCTAGTCCCAGGTCGGTCAGGTTGTATTCGTGGGCGATGATGTCGTCTTTGACGCCGAGAAGCGCAAGAACGATGGCGCAGATGAGGCCGGTTCCTGTGAGGCCGGATGGGGTCAGCAAAGTGTGACACGGCGAGGCTGTCTGCTCCCTTGCGGTGCGTTGAGAGCAAGAGGGGTGCTGGAGCTAGAGCGTTGTTGCTCTGGCGGCCCCTTTCTGGCGTTGAAACATGCGGGCGGATTTCAGAGAGCAGGAGGGTTGGGAAGGGAGAACATACTGTCTTTGCCGGCCGTGCAGTGCACCAGGATCGGTGAAGGGGATGACGACGAGCCAAGATGGTTCAATATGGTTCGGTATGGTTGGTAGGTGTTGTCTGGCGAGACGGCGGCATCGAGGATGGTGCTATAGGCGCGAACGAAGCCCTATACTCATGGGAGTCAGTCTTGCCGTTTGTCCTCTCGACTTTCAAGTCGCCGTTTGTTTGGTCGCGACCGGGCAAGGCAGAGCACAGGGCAGAAGCAGGCCGATGGTGGGACCCAGGACGTCATGGCTAGAGCCGCATCGTGGCGCTGAAGGGGGTACAAACAAAAGTCCCGTCCGTTACACGACCACTAGTCGCACACGGCAGGGCGGGAGCACTGCAAGACAAATCTGTCGAGCTGCTCGGCCAGGCATGACATGTGAGCATGTCTGCGCTTTGCTGGACCTGCGGCCCCCTGCAGCCTCGTCTCATCCGAGAGGTATTGACGCCGCTCGCCTGCCGTTCCCGCCTCACCCGAGCCCGAAATGGGGGTTGCAGTGACAGAAAAGGGTGTTCTTGTGGGGCAAGGTATGTGGAAAGAAACCCTCACCTCTGTGCCATCAGCGTAGTCGTTGAACCTCTCTGCTATCGCAGCTGGCGAGTAGTCCTGGTCAAGAAACACTGGAACGAAGACGCGCTCTGCCTCCCAGCCTGTAGGCATGCTGTCTGTGTGTCCATGGAAGCTTTCGCCGTCGTTTTTCCGCGCAAACTCCTTCGCAGATCGCAGATCGAAGACGTGGGTGATGTTGAGCTCACGGAGAGCAGCGACTCCCTTCTCCCCCACCCTCGAGAGCTCCGCCGAGCGAAACAGGACGCCTCGCCTGACGGCCGTTTGGCTTGCTCCAGATTGGGCTGCGATGGGATACCCCCCGACATCTCGCAGATTGGCCAGCCCTGGAACAGAGACAAAAGGTGGTGCTGGAAGGGGGGCTGTTGTCGGAAGGACGGGGAGCGGTGTGAGGCCTGGAGGACCAGGCAGATCGGCCGCTACCTGCGCCCTCAGCATTTCGTTGACCGTCATGGGGGCGGTTGATCTAAAAAAGTGTCTGTTATATTCTTGTTGATTTCGTTTCAGCCTCCGGCTACCCGCTGATGGCCACGAGGAGAGCTCGGGGCCGGCGAGCCACGCGATGGTCTCTGCAAGTCTTGGTCAAATCGCAGGAGGGATCGAACGGGACCTTGCAAGGCAAAGACACGGTCTCAAATCTCACGAGCCCAACGTCTTGTGTGTGTTACCCTCACCTTCTCTTTGCTCTTGGGCAGCGAGGTGTGAGCGGGGAGGGGTTAAGAGGGGTCGGGCGGTCCCTAGCTGCAGGGGGCCGAGTTGGTGGGTGTGTGGGTGAAGTGCTCCTTCCTCTGCATGTCTGGAGCTTTTCATCGCTCCATTGCTCCACCAGTCCGTTCGCTGGATATTTTGGTTGAGGAATTCGCCTCGCAGAGCCGCAAGCTCTCAGCTTCAAGGGGCGCTTGGCGCCCCTCTGCTCGTTCATCCGGAGTGCCTCATCTCTCCCATCGCCAGGCGTCATTTCTCACTTTTCAGACTTCCGGTCCACTTCTCCACTTCCTGCACTGCAATGTACTCTTCAGCTGAGATGGTCAGGGACTCGCATTCGAGTTCGGTTGCGATTGGTGGCCTTGTCACGTCCATACCGACAACTCAGTTCAACGCAGTGAGTGAGTAAGCCGAGCACCGGGCCTTTTATTTTGGGCATTTTCCGTCCTGCGTGGCCCGCGAACCAGGATGATTCCTGGCGCATCACAGCTAGATTGCCTTACCAACCGGATCAGGGAACCCCGAAGCTACTTGCACCCGTGCTTTTCCAAGGTATCCGCCGGTGAGTGTAAGGTAGGTATCTAGAATGCAGTGCACAGCAAGTGCAACTCGGGGGAACTCAGCCCATCTCCTCCCTCGTGACATCGGCAGTCTTCCCAGAAGAGCCGCAAAACTGCTGCTTGCTGTCTGTTGTTTGCTGAGTGTCACTGGTTGCCCCGCCAGTGGCACAGCCACATCCTACCCCTATTTGACAATCGCAGACGCAACCGACGTTGTTGGCCATTGACACGTCAGTGGCTGCTGCAGAAACATCGACGGTAAATTCTGATAAAAGTCCAAAGGATTCATTTTCTTTTCGGTCAGAGTCGTGGTACCGAATTATCCTGCGCTCGGGCTTGCCCGGCAGCCTTGCGAATGCCGGAGCCTAATGATTGGGGTCGACAACGAAAGGCAAGACTGGCCGCGGACAACGACAACCCACCGACAACCAGTAGCCCACCGTCCGAACGCTGCATCTCATCTTGGTTCCTGACGATTGGCTCGATCGCGAAGATTCTAGCCCGTATTCCATCACTGCTCTCGAGAAATTCCAGATTTCCATTGGAAAAGCGGGAGCCAAGTGCCGTCAGGGGCCGACTCATAGCCTATGACGCGACGTTTATGGCCGGCTCGGGTTGCCTTGTTGACGTATCTCTTGTCACGTTGCAACAAGATCGGGATGCCTTGCTGGGCAGGCTCACACCCTCACACCCAACGAAGGCTCCCCTGCCTTATGCCCCCACCCATGAAGGGCCGCATAAGAAGCTTGAGCCCAACTGTACGCCTTGAATAGCACATCTGTGAGCCCTTGCATGGTTGTGCCTGAGGGGACCGAGATATAAGGCAGCGTGGCTGTTCACCATCTCGCCGATCCTCGGTGCCCAGCATCAGGGCTGATGAGAAGAAAGCCTCGCCTCCATGCGCGTTTCCCATAATACTGCCCCTCTCAAGCATCGTCTCTCTGTTGGTCGCTCTTCGAGACTCTCGAGTGATTTGGTTTCGGACGTGGTTCTAGGGAAGCGAGCTAGCGGCGAATGGAAGACTGTTGGCCAGTCGCCCTGGTGGCGATCTCATTGCAAAGATCTTGGAGAATAGGATGATATGTTCTAGCGATAGTCTTGACAAGTCTATATTGTGGAAGCTGTGCGTCCGTCGGAACGGTGATGAGACGCCGTGATTTCTCGACGAAACTCTCGAAAGCAGGACCAGCAAGCGCGGAATTCTCGAGAGTCGGGTGTGCGAGATTTGGAAAGTAGAGAGTTGTTGTGGAGCCTGTCTATACTATCCTCCGTTTTTCGACTCATGAGAAAGAATACAAAATAGAAAAAAAAGAAGTACGAACACACCAGAGATGCAGCGGGAATGCGGCTCAACTTAACCCATGACAAATCCAAACCCCCGGACCCGGTTCCCATTGCCAGAGGCTGAAGGTTCTGGGCATATAAAAGCCTGCCGCTCACTGGGAACGAGGAGACAGCACCCGTTGCATCTCAAAGTCAAACCAAACGCAAAATCCCGCCGTTGTACCGCAAACAACAGTCACCCAAGGAAACGAGCCACCCGAGACCAAAAGTGTAGATTCGGTTTGCACCTGGGAAATCTTGCAGCCAGTGTCCTGAACGCAAACCTCCTCTTCCAATCGTGTTGCGCTGAACTGCCCCGGCGGCCGGCACAAGTTGTTCAACGATTCTTCCGGACCTTGACGCTCTGAACAGTGCAATAGCCACACTGTGCTTGGCTGCAACCCGTGCAAGAAGGGTTGCTGACGACGCTGTTTTCGGTTCCACACCGGCAACAATACCACATGGTCACATAGGTGTACTAATATGCCCTGATTAGCGCGGAAAGCCGCCTTAGGTTGTCAAGTATCATACCGAGTGTCCGGAAGGCATGGCTGCGAAGTTATCGAAACTTGCGGGGCGGGTAAACAATCTGAGAGATTGAGGCCTTGTCAAGGTAGGTAGGCGAGCAGCTTTCGGTGCGGGTGAGAGAGAGGAGGAGTGTGGTGTTGAGTGGCATTGTGTCTGGTCTTGCGATCCCTTCCACCTTTTGTATCCCAGAACGTTGGCCATCTCTCAACCCAGTCCGTCCCAATCGCAGAGACAACAAGCTGCACGACTGTCATTTACATCCGCATCCGCAGCACGAGAGTGGCTCAGAGCGGAGTTAGGCACTCTGCGTCTTCTGAGGTGACCCGAATCTGCCAACCGCAGCTCTGCCCTGGGATTGTGGAAGTGTTGCTGCTCGAGCTGGAAAATGAAAGTGTACTTTGGTGTCGCGTGATGAGGAATCACATCTCCAGGTCGAGATTTCAGGGGCTGAAGCCTTGCCGGCGAAGGCGACGTCCCGGTGACCGCGCCGCCCCATGGTGTTTGAGAACGACTATTCGATCACAGGCTGGGAGCCCTAGCGGGCTGACAGACTCAGCGGCTGGACTCACCGACGACGAGGCCAACTTTGTGTCATCCGCGCCGTTTGAGTGGGTGCAAGAACGAAATAGCCTCGCAGGCTATGCCATAGCCTTTGCCCGTAGTCCATGGTTTCGCCGTGCTTCGGTATGTTCCTCTCGACAGCCCCAGCCCTTCTTGACCGCATGTGTGCTGTGAACACGGAGGGCCCGGAGAGCATAGGAATCTGCCTTGTGTTATTGAAGAGCTCACGGGGATGTAGACGGTAAACTACCAAATCATCGCTGCGATATGGAATTCGTCGTGGGGCTTTGGATGTTTGCTGTCAGCGGTAGCCAATAGTTAGGGGTGAGATTGTGGGTACCGAGAGTACCTACGTAGCTTGTGCACATCTCAAGTTCCGTCAGACACAGGTTCAACAGTGCCAATGTTTGCTTCTTCCTTGCTTGAACTGATAACTTGTCGCTGGGATGTAGATGGTATCCCAGATTCCCAGATGTGGAATTTTGTTGGCCAAAATTTGCCGGCCAAAATTTGCCAAACGAGCCGGCTGATGGCGGTTTTGAGAGTCGTGACAAATGCGAAGACAATGATATAGGGGTTGTTGTGTAATCTCAACCCGCATCCCCCAACGGTCACGAGACGGATTCTTGGTGCGCGACTTGCAACGCCCTGAGTGGGCTCCCTAGACGGAAATTCTGGCCAACCTTGTGGACACTGGGCGGTGGTCCCCAATCGACGTATCGGATGACTTTACCAATTGCCGGTTCGGGTGCTGCCCGAGATCCGCTTGGGACGGGAGCCTTAGGATGTCACCTTCTTCGAAGTGGTTGACTGCGGATGAAGTTGCGCTGCAACGGAAGTTGCCGACTCGTGTTGTATCGACAGTCTATCTCTAACGGCTGCTCAACATATGCATTGGGCGTGAGCTTCCTCGAGGCGAAGCGGCGGTCTTAAGCTTGGACTCCTCTGTTCAAAGTCAGCACGTGCTCAGACGGGAGAGACCCAAACACTACTCACGTAGGTCCCAACACAGTGATAGGGCGATTGGGACCCGCTCTTTGCTTTATATACCCAGACGGATGGTGGTTGCTTGGCCAAAGATTACGTCTGTTTACACCCCTTTTGGCAGAGCCGCAATGTGATGCCGGTGCCGCAAGGCAGCACTCCGCCCGATACTGTACAGGTCCAGTGCTGATTGGACGGTCAAGGGAACTGAACCACATGAACCACCAAGTTTTAGCCAATCGCTGGACTTGAAGAAACTGTACTGGGCAGATATGTGAAACCAAATCCTACGTGGTGATCGGTTATGGCATGTCGGTGTCAAAAAGCGAAAGCTTCAGCGAGAAATCCAGGCGCCAAACGCCACGAGACACGGCTGTGTGAGGTTCCCGGAGGTCCGAAGGAAGACCGCCTCGAGATCCAGATGACCCAGCGCAAAATACGCCCAAACGACGCATCTTCAGTGCCATGGGCCTTACGATTTCTCGGTGAATGCGTGCGATGGGCGAGAAACCGGCCACAGGTCCCGTCTTGCGCTCGAACGAAACGATAGGACGATCTCATGCTGGTGGGACTGGAATTGGAATGAAGTATACTCGGACTGGACTCAGCGCGGTATTCATTTAGAACATGGCGTTGGCCCAGCCTCATCATGATTGAGGTTCCCTTGGGTCGCCTGGCCGGATGACTCTGTCCACCAGAGTCGGGGACCTTGCACCCCAAGGCTGGATGTCGGCCCTCTCGATATGGACTGGCCATTTTCTGGTCTGCAGATCTGAAGTTTGCCTCGGCCGAGACGACGGAAACTTCGAGCCGGATATCAGGGCAGTTCCGGGTATCGCCAGCCGCAGGGGGCCTGAGGAGGGAGCAGGGTACCAGGTGGTGGTAGAAATGAGCTTGCCCAGCCACAGGCTTGGCTGCCGGCTATGGCAGGAGAGGAAAGAGCCTTTTTTGCAACGCAAATAGACATTGAAGAAGAGATATCGACCCGTATCCAGAATATCAAGGCCGGTCAAGGACCGAAAGACGCATGAGCTCCTTCAGGCCGAAGCGTCGCGAAGGCCGGCAACTTCGTTTCTTCCGCCGCGCGAGTGCGTGCTGTTACCCATGCGGTATTGGGCTCGTAGCTCATCTTGGGAACTTAAAGAAGAGGGTGAGGAATATTTCCATGCGATGAGACATGCTCGATGGTCAGTTCTAAAGGCACAGGAGGGGGCCAGAGGACGGTAGCGCCACGGGGGTCGAATCCATCAGGCACCGACCTTATCAAAGGAACGATGTTCGTTGGGCTGCAATGAAAGTCATCCTTCTTGCAGAAACGGTCTCGGGAAAACTGCCGTGCGTCCGTAAAGTGCATGAATGAACCCACCGGTGTCTGACACGGTGGATCGGGATAGGCTGGTTGGATCACCGACAAATCGTCGTGCAGTGAAGAAGACAGCAATTTGCCATATGGCGGCAGTGGTACCTGGCAGGTACAGAATCCAGCGATGCTTGTGATGTGAAGGCCTAGAGGCCAAGAAACCATCCCATGGGATGTCCAGGGTCCCATCGTGGGAAAGGGTTGAAGGGGGAAGCCACCGACCTAGCGGCGATCATGCACGCAAATTAGAGTTTTTGGGGAAGGAGCTGCAGGGCGCCCTCCCCTGTTCTGTTTGGTCCGGCCGTGCTGCGGGACGTCAATTTGGGATAGCTGCCAGCTACGTCATCCAGCGAAAGGGACTATATGAGGTCACCTGCTCCAAAGCTGCCCACCCTCATGTCGTGGCTCGCTCTGCGTGTTTCAGCCATCTTGTCCCATTGCCAGTCTGTGATTTATCGCGGACCCAACACAATCGCGCGGACGCTCTTGGCTGCACTGCGCTAACGATTTTTCGTGGTGGAGATATCCGCCAGCCATATATCAGCCCATCGCCAATCGAAGTGCTACCCGAGCCCAGCTCTCATTTTCTCGCCTCGAAACCACACCTCCAAACGCATTCCGCACCAGCATTGAACCCACCATCATGGCGTTTGGGAGTCTATCGCTGAGCTACTTGCTCTTCTGCGTCCTGCACTTTGGGCAGTTCGTTTTGGCGGTCACTGTTTGTGGGCTCTACGGAGTGGAACTCAACCGTGCTGCCAAAGCCGGTGTGCATGCAGATGGCAAATGGGTAAGAGCCGACTTGACCTGCTCTTAGCAGGGTGTCGCTGACAGCATCAGATCTTCGCCGAAGTCGTCGGCGGTCTTTCGGCCATCACGTCCATTCTCTACTTCCTACCGTTCATCCTACGTTTTGCCCTGGTATGGGCATGGAATTTGATCCTGTTCATTCTTTGGATCGCCCTCTTTGGGGTGTTTGGCAGCGTGAGTAAACCGGGACCATCAAAATGATGAATGAGCTGACAGTTTACCCAGATGTATATCAAAGAGGACCCCGAAGGCAACTCCGACATCCAACGAATGAAGAACGCCGTCTGGGTCGTCCTCGCGAACGCGATCCTTTGGCTCATTGCGACGATTGGATACTTCGTTTACTGGTGGGGACATAGAGACCGCCGTTCTCGTTTCACCGGCCGCGCGAAGGTTTAGGAGACGATGTTATAAGCCCACGACGATGAGGTGGAGCACCCTTAGGCTATCCCTTTTGGCGCTTGGTTATTATTATTTTTTGGCAGGAGAGACTTCTCTGGCGCATGCACGAACATATTACAACGATACCCTCATGAAGAATTCTATGCAGTATTGGCACTCTTTTTGGATATGAAATTGGATGGATTGATCAGGGTATAGAATCTACTGGAGGGTGTTGATGCGGGAGTCGTTTGTTGCCGTTGGGAGAGCTGGGCAAGTTCGGCAGTATTGGCTCGAGCCCTCTGACGCTGGAAGCCGTTGCGATTAATAAAGGCTGTTAAGTTTTGCCATTTGCCTCATCAATCGCACAGTTTTGTGCCCCGTGGCTGGTTTGGGATCGCCAAAGGCTTATGACGTCAGATCAACGAGGGTCGAAACTCAGAATAGTGTACGACCAGCCACATGGACCTTGAAGCTTCTCGCACTGAGCATCAAGAATTTGAGAGTAACCGGCGAACCTGCGATATCATGGAAAGCTGATGTAGCTGGGTCGGTAGACCCAGCAGTCAATTTTCGCCCTTGTGGGAGGTCGCGGCGGTCTCGTCAGAGTGTGGCTTCCCTCTATGGCGACAACCCGCAGATACCAACAGGATTCCCTGCATATAATACTGGCTGGATCTACCTACGAGCTACCAGTGAGACCCTAAGTTGAGGTGCATGATGTGTAGTGCAAGAAGTTCCAAGTCGAGAAAACAAGCGTTCAAAGCGTTATGAATCCAGACTCGGCAGGGGAATCAGAGATCAACGTGATCTGCAATCTCGAGTTTCTCCGGTGCTCGCCCTCGCCACGCTTGGCCGTGCTGCGATATCCAGAGGGCCGTCACTGCTAAGCTTGCTGAGGGTTGCGACTGGTTCACTGAGAATGGAAAGTCCCGCAATGTCGGATGGGGATGGCCTACTCCCCGGCGCCGCTGAGGGCATCGTCACGAAGCCAAAGAGTTGAATGCTTGGGAGTCAGCTAGCAAGTGCGAGCGAATTGAGATTCCCATGATTCTAGCATCAGGGAATTGCAGCACCTACTGTGGAATGGTATCCGAGTTTGCCCTCAATATCTGAGTCGTGCTCTGCAAACCGCATGCCGTTACCTAGCATTCGGCGCGGACTCGGTCGCCGGGCCGCATCTGGGACAAGGTGTGTTACCCCACATCGGACAGGGCATTGCCTGTCCTGTCCCCCCCCTAAAATTCTCTTCCCGTTGCCGACGTACACCAATCCCACCCAGTTGCTCTGGTGCTCCTACGACGTGACAGGTCACAGCTCACGCGCCATTTCGCCGTCTTATCCAGCGGTCGCAGCCCGGAAAAGGGAGCGCTGCGTGTGCCGATTATCCACCTCACCGACACCCACTCAGCTTCCATTGGCGTTGACGTTACAGGTGGCACTGGGCCAGCGCTTGCTGATGCCGCTACCCGGGACATGCATGTTCGTCGAGCCTCCAATGCAATGTACCCTTGTGCGGCTTCCCAGTTCTCTCTCATCGAGCCGTTGGCAAGCGACTGCCGGCTCTTGACATTGAACGCCATATATGCGCCCGGCCCGGAAAGCCATAGCGGATGCCTGTCGCGCATAGTTGGGCTGCTCTTTTGCATGGAACTATGGTGTCATTTTCCACTTGTCGTATGAGTCTTGCAGAGATCAGCAGAGCAGCTTTTCCGAGCGCGCAGCGAAAGAAATGATACCCGCCCCTCCACCGCCAAAGTTGGCTTGGGCGATCTGAACCTGCGCCCTGCGACTTTCCATGCTGCTGCAGGTTTGGTGCTTCTTCTTTGCTTCGTCGGCCCACCTCATGGCTTCTAGCGTGCCCATCATCGCGTTTCCTGGCAATTCGATGGCAACATCGCGCGGCGAACCCCTCGTCGGCGGACTGTGGCGCATCCGTTTGCAGCTCCGGACACCGCGGCTACAAACGTTGGGCCCTCAGAAGGGTGGTCAGCGTTCCGGTGTGGCAGTGATATCTCTTCCTGAAATGGACGCCAATCGTCGCTATCTGCTGCCTCCCGGCCAGCTGGTCATGGGCAGCTCGGATGATTCATCCGAGACACAAACGCGTATTATGATGCCGAAGCACTGCCTATAAGGGCAGGGCTGGCTATTTTCCTCTCGAAAAACCCAGGATAGGGGTTGCCCACAGGGATGCATCCCGCCGCCAGATGGATAACGGGTCATTGGGGGAGATCATCAAGGCGGAGTGTGACCGTACCGTGAGGTGGGTGGGGTAAAGCCCATCCAAGGATCTTAACTTTGACGGGGAGGGATCACCAGGTTCCTGGTTTCTTGGACGGGATGTAAAGAAAACCTAGGGTCCCCCCCTCCTGTGCGGCGTCCAGCCCCTGATTTGTTCTCGTCCATCAAGCACAGCCGCCCGCGAACAAACCTCCTACTTTGTTTCCGGTTCTTGGATCCCACTCTGCACAGGGCCCCTCCATGACACCGACTCTCACGCGTGTCTCGAGTGTGGTGGGCGGCGCGAGGGAAGACGGTCGAGCCCGGTGCTGCAGACGTCTTTCAAAACTCCGTTCTTCGCTGCGCCCTGCGATCTCTGGCAACGATTTGACAACGTGAATTCTCTCTAGTGGGAATCGGTAATTGACGACAGTTCAGCTGTGGGTTCGGTGCCTCTCGCTTCTCGATCAACCTTTGTTTTGACGTTGACGCCGTCATCCTCGAATCTTTGCACGGGTAGAAGCGTGGACTGGAGAAAGAGCGGGACAAGGACCAAACTACCTTGACGTCAATTATCCGATAAGGTTCTCGTCCTGTTCGATACATACTTTCGGCACCACAGCACCGGAGGGCCCGAGACATACAGTGCCAAAAACGTGGTAAGTGAATTTTACATCCGACAAAAGAGCTCAAGGTGGTGGCTTATGAGTTGGTTGCGGCCATCAAAATACGCCACCGTATTGACAAGGAGAGCCCAAGTTTGACTGATGTCGAGGGAGACGGCGAACATATCAAGCTTTCGGAGTCAACCCCAGGGTGTCTTCTTGTCCATTGTCCGCTGATCGTGGCTTCCAACTTGCAAACTGTCCAGGTCCGGGCGTTTGCAATCGCCACACGCATCGATAAGATCTTCAGCTTCCTGAATATCTTCTCAGCATCTCTACGTTGATGTTCCCGTCGCACTCGTTTCAGCAACACCAGCAACCGGCTAACAACCCGCCTACCTCCTAGTGCGCCAATCTGCGGCGAGTGTGTCACCTTGCACAAACCTTCGGTACTATCGCCCCAGGGTCCCCTCAGCTACACCCAGGGACTCGGCAGCTAGCAGAACTCACGAGATGGCAAGCTTCAGAGGGTCGTTCAACCCTGCGAATTTATCGCCCTCCCGGGCATTGCGACCGATCCTCCAACGGCGCGCGCAGTCCAGCTCCTCCGAGGCTTCATGCAGCTCGGCCAGTCCCGCGTCGGAAGATCAGTTCGTATTTTCAGTTGGAAACACGCCGTCAAATGAACACCCGCCATCCGCCGCTCCTGTCAGCCGCACGATGGCCCCAACGTCAGCACCACGAGAGGGTCTTCTCTTTGGCAAGCGTAAGTGGTGTTTGTTAGGTCTTCGGTGCTCGAACTTCCCCGCTTGACCCGCCCCTGGCATGGCGTTCTCAATCATGGCGCTGCGAGGCTGCGGTATGCTCGCCATGCGTCCGAGTGGTTGAGCTGGTCTCGTGGCTTACCTACATGCATCGTCATGGCATCCCACCGCGTCCGCGCCTGAGACAAGGCTTCGACCCCAGGGCTGCTCCCGGAGTTTATCTCCGAGCGCGCGCCGAAGCCCTCCAATCCCAGCGGGATCCCAGCGCCACAGCGGGGTCGCAAGGCTCGTGGTGGTGGGGTTAGCGACCCTTCAACGGGCCCGGTTCTCGTCGGTTGCAGCTGGCAACCGCGGTCCCTAACGCCGCTTAGCGCACCCTTGCTGCAGGCACTGCGTCATAGGCCGACCATTTTGAGTTTCGCGATCAGGTCCCTGACGGAACAAGGTTGACATATTTCCTCATAGAAACAGCAACAGCGACTATTTCAGAAATTCCAGACTCTCACGCATCTGCCCGGAGCAAACCGATAGCTATCGAGCTCCCAACCGTCCGAAGAGTCTTTCTGGACCCTGAATCCGCCCCTGCCGATACCCCCCCCGAGCCCCTCTCTGCAAGAGGTGACATCCCTGGGTAGGTCTTCCGCTCGCGTCACGGTGCAGTGCTGACGGCTTCTTTCTCGCAGAGGGTATTTTCCCCTTCACGAAGATCCAAAATCCCGAGTCAGGCGGCCACATCCCTTCCACTTGGACGCCAGCAAAGCGAAGCACCGATCGCTGAACCGCGCGGCCAACTGCAGCAAAACAACGTCCCAAGTTCCAACCGTTCAAGAGCCACCGGACTTCCCATTTGTCATTCCCCCGAATCCAGTCATGTCGGGCTCTCACACGCCCGTGTCGTCTTACATCCCGATTGGCGTCCACGACAGTGCCGCACTCCCACTAGGGAAATACTACCCTTCGAACTACGAGAGGCGGGCCGCCGGTGGCTCGAGTCACTTGCATCCGCCGACCAGGGCAGGTTTTGGGCCGGCTTCCAAGTCTGAGACCCAGGTACCAACGTATAGACACGATTCTTCGACGGCGCATTCTCGAACAAATTCCGACGTCAAGCGAAGGTTGATTCAGTATCAGCGGGATATGGTGGCACAGGCAACTGTTGCAGCCAGTGCTCTGCTGGCCAACAAAGAGGGGACTGCATCGAGCGGTTCTACCCCCACACCGATGCTGCCAGGGGATGTAACACTGCCCAGCAATGTGCGGCTAGGACAGACAATCGTCAAGACACACAAACCCGTTTCTCCCAGGCTGGAGCCTCTCGGCAGCCCTGGGCCCGTTACGCCCATGTCACTGGAGACCGGTTCAGAAGGCTTTTTGCTGTTGAGTCGGACCAACACCAATTCGTACCCTGAACAAGCTACCTCAACTCATGTTGAGCACGCGCGACAGCGCTCGGATCAGCAAGCCTCGCCAATTGTGGAGAGAGGACCGCTCATCTCGGTATAGGAAGCCAGAGAATGATCATTCCCGTGTCTTGTCACTTTGTTGCATCTGTTGGAGTCATTGAGCTGGCTATTGGGTTGCCGGCAGGCGGACTAGAATTTGAGGCGCCCAGGAGATTTCATGTGATACCCCGCTTAGAGGAGCATAGGCACGAGACGCAAGAGGATTGGAAAATGATTCGGGGTATCATACCACGTTTCCTTCTGTTACTGTTGATGGTGGACGGGACTTAGAGAGAAGAAAGACCTGTGCCGGTTGATGTAGCATATTCTGTTCGTTATCAATTCCATTCAACGAGCGGCGTTTGCGCAGCTGGATAAGACTCGCATGGTGTGTAGGAGATGCAAACGAGTGAGGTCGAGCCACTTTGAGGCGCCGGTGAGCTTGATTTCGCCAGATGCCCTGCATGGCCATACGTGTCGAGGATTCCCGGTTGAGGTGCATGCCTCCGTACGTAGGGCCTACTGCTGGTTTGATCCTTTGCCACCTCACCAGCCCGACCACGGCCGCATCTGTTGTAAAGCTGTGAGAGTCCGCGGTCGCGATCAATCTACCCTGCATACACCTGGTGAGGGCTAACCAGTGATGATCACTGAATCCCTGGTGTCGATTGTCGTGCTTGATCTCACGCTCCCTTGCCCCATTGGTTGCGTCGATCGCACTGATTGGCATCGGAGTAGCCGTGGCGGGATAGCCGTAACAATGCTCACGCTGGCTGCTAGTTCTTATAGACTCTGGCTGACGGGCTGGCGATGAAGAGACATATAGTTGAATACCTCTAAGGGGGGGGGGGGGGGCGGCCCCCCGGCGCCGGGGGGCGCCCCCCCGGGCGGGCCGCGGGGGGGGGGGCGAGCCAG